>CM077447.1:18031688-18158910 GCA_039654765.1 Mylopharyngodon piceus
CCCCTTCATTACAGGGACCACCAAGTGGGGGTATCAGCTGGATTTAGCCTTCCAGCTGCGTCTTCATGTTGCTGGGGACATTTTGTTGCATGCCTGTGGTTGCCCCGGTAACCACAGGCCCTACGCATTTAAATCCTGCCTGGTCTCTGCTCCATTTTCAGCTTGGGCTGCCTCATCGGTCATCATTGTCCTACAAAGACGTGCAATGTGTCCTGGTTTTCCACAGCGATAGCACACTACGCCCCTTACTGCAGTGTCACTACTCCCTTGAGATCTCTGGGTCTGAGGAAGCACAATCCGTGGTGATGCTCCAACTCTAGCCTCCAGCTGTGTCAACCTATTGATCTGATCCTCTTGGCTGCTCACCAGTTTCTTTACCATGGCTGTGAGTTCAGTAAGATCTGTGTTCTGTCTATTTCCTTTCTCTGTTCTCGGCTTTTCGTCAGTCTGATTGCCACTCGTTGTCGTAAACTGAGCCTGGGGCGTACGTCTTTTTGGCCCTTGGCTGTGTCTGAAACTTCCTTGTCTCCCTTGCAAGGTTACGAAGCTCCGCTTGAAGTTCACGAAAACGTAAAAGTCTAGGCTTCATCGGTGCTATCCTGTGATAAACCTCTTCGTCACTCAAACCTCTAATGAACTGACGAGTCAATTTACTGTCTCTGTCTGGGAAAGGTTGGCCTCCATACTGCGCCTCTTCCACTGAACGTAAACTGGCCTCCAGAGCAATGGCATATGAACATGCTGATTCGCCAGGGCGCTGGTATCTCTCATAGAAATCAGCTAATGGGTCCAGAGATGTTTGCATATCACTATATTCAGCTCGTAGTTCCTCAAAGGCTCTGCCAGTAGTCTGCTCATTAGGAGGAAGATTCAGAACTAGTCTTCTGGCTTCACCACTCAAATGTCGCACTACAGTAGCAAAGGACAGATTTTCAGGCATTCCTCCAGCATCAAGGAGATACTGCATGTCTCGAATCCAGTCTTCAATAAGTATTCTGCAATCAGGACCACCACTGAACATTTGCACATTTCGAACTTAGTGCGTCTGTGTAAAGCTGGGTTGTGGCGTAGTCATTGCAGAGGAAAGAATGTTTGCATCTCTCTGATAAGCAACATACGGAGGTGCAGTCTGGGATTGTTGCACTGAACTGGGTTGTTGTGCAAACATATGTGAACCAGGATGCACTGGCATTGTCATAGTAGCATACACAGGAGTAGAGGAGGATGACACAACGGCACAGTTCGAATGTAAGGTGTGCTGCCGATCATTGGAAGTTTGTTGCACTTGAATGGGGTCTGTTTTGTGAGGATAGCTGGTTCCAGACAAGACAGGGGGTGCTGGGGGCAGGACTGAGTCAGGTGGCTTTGAGTAGATGGCATTTGGCATATCATAGCAGAAGGATGGAGGAACTTGAACAGTCGTTGGATGACCAGGCAAGTTGGCTTGGGGTGAAACAGCCATTGCAGCAGGAGAGTGCAAGCCACATGGAGAAGTGTACATACTGGATGCCTGGATCATACCTGGATAAGCAGAAATGTGAGCTTTAGGTGGCACAGTCAATGCTGGTGGCAGGTATGGGTCATTTGGAGAAGGAGACATGTCAGTTGGCATTCTGTTGGCCATGTTTGGTGAAGCCTGAATGGTAGTTACATTGTCATGCATGTTAATTCGGGATGAAACAGTCGGCACATTAGATGGGTGTGTGTTAACTATAGACAGGTGCAAGGTGGTTGGAAGTCCATAGAAGGGGTTATCTGGGGCTTGGGCATGAGCTGAGGGCTGATGTTGCGCAGAAGCGCTGGAGCAGGTGCCCGACTGGTGCCAGCTCACTGCTGAGGGAGGCACATTCTCTGTGTGTGTCGTTAGCTGCGCCGTCTTTGGCCTGACAGACTGTTGGGGGTTATCATCTGGCTGGGATGCAGTTTCAATACTCACATCGACAGGCATGCTTATTTCATACTGTTGGATTTTGTCCTGCTTTACTGATAACCATGGGGTGGCCTGGAAGGGCTGCCGTAGTGGTACTTGGGGATGGGAAAGTGGTCGATGAGGGGTGGTTTCAGGGAGCCTCTGCATTTTTCTTCCACTTCTTTGACTCTTCTTGCCTGTGCAGCACACAATGTGTATATAGTGTGCAATACACTATATGTAGTGTTTGCAAATGTAAATATGAAAAATGTAGTAAAGTGCAAGTTAATGCAATAAGTAAATGTGTTGTGTATTTCTTATGTGTCCTATATTCACAAAGCACTTTATCAAGAATGAAGGCAAATAAAAAAAAAATAGCCCACTTTAAGAGCTTTAAATCCACCCAAAAAAAATAATCAGATGCGCAAAAAAAATGATATAGTTTCAAAAAAACTATAAATCACAAATTTGTAACTCAAATCAACAAATTAACACTCTTATAGAACAATATGAAAAGTTCAGAGACAGAAAAAAAAAAAACTTAAGCAAAACTCAGTTCAGTCCAACAATATAGTTAACATTGCCACTTTAAGACAAAAGAAAAGTGGAATATTTTTTTTTTTTTTTGTTTTTCTCTCTTTTGCTTTTTTTTTCTTTTGCTTTTTTTTTCTTTAGCTTTTCTTTCGTTCTTTTTTCTCTCTTTTGCTTTTTTTTTTTTAATTTTTTTTTTTATTTATTTATTTATTTTTGTATTCCACTCTTCTCACAATATTTATTTATCAGAAAGCTTACTTCCGTAGAAACCAACGATCCGGGTCACGGCACCAAAGATGTAACCCTCTTCGTCGGTGTGCTCCCCCAAATGTCTCTGCGTTGTGTGATGTACTGGGTGTAAGAGGAGGACACCAAGACCGTCGTTGTGTCACAGCAGTGAAGCTTTCTTTTTATTTGTCTCGTACACATCAGCCACTTGTCACAAAGGAAGAGCATTGTGTTAATTCCAAATTAGCATCAAAACATTATATATCAAATTACAACAGGCAGCAAAATAGCTGTAGCTGCAGCCAATCACATGGTTGCAAACTAAGGAAAAATAAACAACAACATAGAAAAAAAACTAAAGATAGATGTAAAATATATGCAAAATACAAATGATACAAACCACAAAATACACAAATAAACCTTGAACACAATACAATATAAGGAAAAAATATACTCCACCACATGGAATTTACAACATATGAAATAATATCAGAAATACGAAACCATCCATCGAAAATAACTGCACATATACGTTAGTAAACCTCTTTAACAACAATATATCTCTTTATATAACACGGATGGTCAAAATAATCATATACATTTATAAGATAACGAAGAGCAGAGAAGACCCTCCTTACCTTGTCACAAAGGAAGAGCATTGTGACCAACAACAGCTCCACCCATGTAAAGAGGGCACAATCAAACAATGAAACACAGCTCCCCCCTACTGCTGGAAGAACATATTACATCTTCCCCACATATATATATATATATATATATATATAGTAGTACAAAAGTACACTTTACAATAACTGTTATTATTGTAATGAATTTTAAAATGTAATTTATTGCTGATGGTAAAGCTGAATTTTCAACATATCTCCAGTCTTCAGTGTCACATGATCCTTCAGAAATCATTTTAAATATGCTGATTTGGTGCTCAAGAAACTATAAGAATTATTATCAATGTTAAAAACAGCTTTGTGTGGGTTGATTTACAGTAAAATTTTAATACTTAAGCTTAAGTGTGAGCAGTAGTAATAGTAATGCTGGTCTTATATGAATGGAGAGGAAAACCTGGCAAATCTGTGATGAAACATAATAATGTGGTAAGAGAGTTAATGTGTTTTGTTCTTGCAAAACTGACAATTAGCGTAGTGTTTTTCTCTCTCACGCTACACTCCAAAACTAAAGGTGTTCTGTTCTTTGTTCTAGCTGTAGAGAAAGCCCAAAATCTGTCACAATCAATGAAAGAATCTGTTCAGCAAATTGATATGTTGCCTTTATCTTTAACAACCCGTACATTCGTACAACACCAATGTGTCTTTAAACCCTCCACACCACTGGTGGTCCACAGTGGGTAGCAATGTTACTGGTATCCTACATGTGCTTCAGGATCATAAGGCCACGTTTGATTGTCCTGATATGCATCTGGCAGACCTATAAAGAAGCGCAGATGTGGTTTGCATTGTTTCATTTTAAACCTGGACACCACCACTGTTAGTATGTACCATATCAAAGGCTGAGGGCACTGGGCCAAGCGTTATATCTTTTATGCCAATAAACCAATAACGCACATGAAATTTATCAGCTCATGTTGAAGGGAGGCACCCTCTCGTTCTTGTTCTAGTGTTATTCTAGGGAAATTACAAGAATGTTTTGTTTAAACCAACTTCCTTTCTCACTTCACGATTCCCCACAGAGCTGCGATCCTTCTTTGTTAAGAAGCAGAACCAAGGCTGTCACATCTCTTCAACCCCGTGCCAAACATCGGCTGCCTGAGGAGTAATTGATTCTATTCTGTCTCGTTTTTAGAGAAGGTGTTAAATCGGTTTAGCAGACAGAATCCGTGAATGGAATGCAGCAAAGCTTCTCCAGCTATTGCTGACATCTATTACTGCAAAGAGCACATGCCAGCAAAGCACAAATCCTGCTCAGATGGACACTATGCAGTAGGTGGCAATTTAACTATTATAGTAAGACTGAACAAATCCTTTGGATGAACTGAGAGTTTACAACAGTGGCAGTGTCTGCTAAAGTTTTCAGTCACGGAGACCAGGCGGGCAAAACATCCATAGAGCTGCATTACAGGCCTGTCAGTTTTTCATATCAAAAGAAGAAAGACAAAAATATGCGCATAAAATGCAGGTTTTGGGCACCCGTGATCCATATCCAGCACCTGCTGCAGTATTTCAATCACTAAAAAAAAAAAGTGCAACGTTCTAAAACGCTTAGCATGAAAAACACTTAAAGGGTTAGTTCACCAAAAAATGAAAATTATGTTATTTATTACTCACCCTTGTGTCGTTCCATACCCGTAAGACCTTCGTTCATCTTCGTGACACAAATTAAGATATTTTTGATCAAATCCGATGGCTCAGCGAGGCCTCTATTGCTGACCACTGATTCGAAACAAAAGATTCGTAAAGCTTCATGAAGCAGTGTTTTGAAATCGGCCATCACTAGATATTGTTGAAAAGTCGTTATTTTGTTTTTTTTGGCGCACAAAAAGTATTCTCGTCGCTTTATAATATTAAGGTTGAACCACTGTACTCACATGAACTGTTTTAAATATGTTTTTAGTACCTTTCTGGGCACTGAAAGTGTAAATTAACTTGCTGGCAATAGCAGCCTCACTGAGCCAACGGATTTCATCAAAAATATCTTAATTTGTGTTACGAAGATGAACGAAGGTCTTAAGGGTGTAATAAATGACATTATTTTCATTTTTGGGTGAACTAACCCTTTAAAGTGCCTTAATGTACTAAAACAGTGATATTAAAAGACCAAATTCAGTATACACCTTATAAATTTCAGTATTTTCATATACTATTTCATAGTATTTTTTTTATTACTTTATTAAAAACAAATCTGAGAAATAAGTTATACTAAAAGTAATTGTAGCACATGCATTTTCAAGCGTATTTTCTTTCTGTCAAGGTGTGTTTACTGCATTGCCTCAGTGAATGTTTTGCAGGTTAACACATCCAAAGCACTAATGCTTGAAAAAAGATCCATTTTAAGCCTAATAATGTCAGTTTTCTGGCCTCTGTAGCAACTCTCTCTATGTCCTTTGTCTGCAGACATCTACAGTGTTTATCAGTCCAGCACAAACCGACACAAGTGATATTTAAGACATGAGAAGTTCATAAGACACTCACTATTCCTTAGAAAAACAGCGTGTTTTGAGACTAGATGGCAAAGATAGTGTGAAGTATTTTCCTCTACTTTGAAAATAGGAATATTTTCTCTTTTATGTCCTGTGGAAATGAGATGTCCTCTCTGTGGCTCTGTGAATCTGCATGCAGTCTAGAAAGTGTCTGTGCTCCTATGCCAAACACAACAGCCTAGCGTGATGTAAATCGCATGAGGTGACAGAGGCAAAGGAAGACGCATGTCTGAGCTGTCAGATCCAGACATTTCCATTAATAGCCTGTCAGGGTGCCTTGCGTTCATGGGGAAACTCTCCAAAAGATGGAAATGAAAGATTTCCCTATATCAGAAATACTTTTTGGCCCCTAACTGTTCTATAAATGTAACTGAAGGGTAACTTGGAAAGAGTGATGTAAGATGAGACAATAAGGAAGGAACTGCAACCTGTGCACACCCCTGTGAGACCTTCCCAGGTAGAGGGTTATAAACTCCTTGTCCACACCAGAACATGTGTTTGGCTTGTTAAAGTCACTTGTGAAAAATGGCAAATGCTTATGCAAGTCTCAAGCACTTTATCATGCTAGAAACAATCTAAAAATGGCCAAAAAAGACAGAAATGGTTCTGCAGGTGTTGTGTAAAATAGGTGAACTTTAAAGGAACACTCCACTTTTTTTGAAAATAGGCTCATTTTCTAACTCCCCTAGAGTTAAACAGTTTTACCGTTTTCGAATCCATTCAGCCGATCTCTGGGTCTGGCGGTACCACTTTTAGCATAGCTTAGCATAGTTCATTGAATCTGATTAGACCGTTAGCATCTCGCTCAAAAATGACCAAAGAGTTTCGATATTTTTCCTATTTAAAACTTGACTCTTCTGTAATTACATCGTGTACTAAGACTGACGGAAAATGAAAAATTGCGATTTTCTAGGCCGATATGGCTAGGAACTATACTCTCATTCCGGCGTAATAATCGCAATGATATTACGCAGCGCCTGCTGCACCCATGGTATGGCAGCAAAGTTCCTTGATTATTATGCCAGAATAAAAGTATAGTTCCTAGCATATCGGCCTAGAAAATCGCAACTTTTCATTTTCCGTCGGTCTTAGTACACAATGTAACTACAGAAGAGTCAAGTTTTAAATAGGAAAAATATCGAAACTCTTTGGTCATTTTTGAGCGAGATGCTAACGGTCTAATCAGATTCAATGAACTATGCTAAGCTATGCTAAAAGTGGTACCGCCAGACCCAGAGATCGGCTGAATGGATTCGAAAACGGTAAAACTCAACTGTTTAACTCTAGGGGAGTTGGAAAATGAGCCTATTTTCAAAAAAAGTGGAGTGTTCCTTTAAGAGATGCAGCCTTATTTTGGCTGGAATTAATATATAATCACTTGAGCTGTTATTGGTATGATTCCCTTGCTGTTGACTTCTTCTTTTTTACTATTTCCTCTTTCCCACTTTTAATGGTATAAGTTTAGGATTTAGCGAAAAAACTGAAAACTGATCTTAGACCAGCGCTTGAGAAATAATAAATATTAGATGTGTTCACCGAGACTCAAAAAGCACTGTATCTACAGGGGTCATGGCCTCAAATAAATCAGTGTTGCTATGTCAGTTACCCTGCTAAGATACAACACAGAGATAATGATGCTGTGATACTGCGCAAGACAGAAAAGTGTGATAACACATATAATGTGAGAAAGTTCTCACCCCCAGGGTCTTCTCACATCATATATCTGTGCATACACTGTCCAGGTTAATGATTAATGAGATTTAGCTGATGTGTCTAAATCATTCAAAAGTCTGATATATGACTGGAAAATTTGGCTATATTTATTTATATCTAAATAAATAAGAGCTTGCTTGCTTGAGTATTTATTTATTTATATATTTATTGTTTGATATATTTATTGTTTTTTATTTATATATATTTTATTTACCGATTCATTTATATGCATTTTATTTATTTTATTTTTTTATTTTAACCTTGATTTTCTTTTATTCCATAATGCTGCTTGTGTCATGCTCATTTTGTATTATCAGCATAAAGATCTGAGTGAAAAGTTTAGTTGAAAAATAAATGTTAAGACTTTAGTTTAGGGTCCAATTCTCACTTTTAAATAGTTGCTTATTAGCAGGCGTATTACTAGGATATTGGCTGTTTATTAGTACTTATATAGCACATATTAATGCCTTATTCTGCATGACCTTATTCTACATCCCTCAATCCTACCCAATTCCTAAACTTAACTACCTTACTAACTAGTAATAAGCAGTAATTAGGAGTTTATTGAGGTAAAAGTCGTAGTTAATGGTTAGTTAATAGTGAGAATTTGACCCTAAACTAAAGTATGACCAAATAAACATTCATTTTAGTATGTCCTGATATTTGGTTTGTTCCTCTTTGACTTTAACGACAGCAGCATTCGGGCTGCATGAACTTCACAAGTTTGTGTAAAACCTAATGATCATGTTTTATTCCTTTTATGTCATAACTTTAATTTGTTTCCAACATTTCCAAAATCCTAATACTTTCTGTTCACTTCCAGGTTTAAATCAGCTCACAAACATCTGGTCTGAGGAAAATTGCCTCCAGTGAGGATTCTGGATGTGACTTTCGCCAAGGTCAGGAGGGAAATGGCAAATATAATGAGTGAGCGTAGAATGCATTGTCCTATTACTAATAGGGAAAGTAGAAGGTTGGGTGGCACACACAAAAACAGACACTACGCATCCAATAAAATTTATGGGCAGCTGAGGAGACATTAAACAAGAGTAAATGGAGGGGTAGAATGTGATCACTGAAGTACCAGAGAAAATAAGCAAAGGATGTAGCAGAAATGTTTTCTGTTACATCCTTTCTGTTACATCCTCAATATGCCGAAGCTCAGTGGAAAAAATAAGTAATGAGTCAAAAGAAATGTTGATATAAATATAAACGTTTTATTAAATATAGCAAAAAAATAGTTGATTGATAAATTTCTCTAAAAGGGAGGTCAGACAGTATTGTGTTCTACATAATTCTATTCGGATATAAGAAACAATTGTGTGCCATTTTCAGCAAAGCAGCACAAATAGTTAAAATGCATGGCATTCAGAGCTTAGATTACAGCCTGTAACTTCACAGGACGTGGCCTTTAAATTCCCTGCATCTGCCATTGCGTGCAAGCCATGTCTGCAGACTCTGGGAGCCAACCACAACTAGTATTCACAGAAAACAAAATTAACACTTTGGAGTTTATGCTAACAACCCCAACAGGATTTATGATGCTCAAATAGTTTTTTACACAAATCTGTGGGCTCTTTTTGGTCGTCTTTTTGATTATCCAGGTGAAATTAACAGGAAGAGTCGTAGTGTTACCAGCAGGTTGGTGGAGCTGCTTGTTATTGGGTTTTACAAGCTGCTCTCACGACACACAGTCAAACGGTGGCAATGGAAAGGGTTTTTGATAATGATAAAGCAAGTGTTTTTACTATTTAGTAACCCCAAAAATGAGTGATAGTTACCAAAAATTTTGTCATCCTTTACTCACCCTCATCTGAGTAAACATGAAAGAAGATATTTAGCAAAAGCAGCTTGGACTGAGTAAATTGTGATTTTTTTTTTTTTTTTCATTTTTGGGTGAGCAATCCTTTTAGTGTCCTAATATAGAATAAAATATGTGAATATGGAATATGTCTGTAATAATGTGGAAGTTTACAACATGCAAGCTTATAGGGCTGTGGGTGGCATTTCTTCTGAAACAACCACAAAATCAAGCATAAACATGTTAATTGCTTTAAGTAAACAAGCAAGAGACAATGGTTTTCTGGTCACAAACCATTTCCCAAGTGAAAGTCTGCATCTTGGTATCTCTAGCCCCAGACTAGAAATTATGGAGGAAAGTAAAACTTTTTCAAAAGACCAGTCTATGATGGTGAGCTGTGCAATTTCATCCCTGTTTTTCTTTTTTTCTTTTCAGAAACTGTAGTTCAGGTCTTTACAAAGAGTCTAGAGAATAGAAAGTACAGAAGAAAAGATAAAAAGACACACTAAGAAAATAATCTGTCATCTTCCTTTGAGCCAAAACCAATTTCATTAATATTCAAAAAAGCTGTATACATAAACAAAGTATTCCTGCCAGAAAGCAGTGTAATATTCACATATAGGAAAACTCTTCTGTAGACATGCAGATTTGGAACTATAGCTGTGGCATACAAAACCCATCTTCTTGTAAGTAGCATATAAAGTAAGGCATTTATATATATATATATACATATATATATATATATAGTATCTCACAAAAGTGAGTACACCCCTCACATTTTCCCTCACCATTTTAGTATATCTTCTCAAGCGACAATACTATAGAAATGAAAATTGTATATACTTTAGAGTAGTCAATGTGCTGCTTTTATAGTAGTACAGATTTACTGTCCTCTAAAAATAACTCAACATACAGCCATTATTGTCTAAATAACTGGCAACAAAAGTGAGTACACCCTAAGTGAACATGTCAAAACTGTGTCCAAAGTGTCAATATTTTGTGTGAGCACCATTGATATTTAGCACTGCCTGAATCCTCCTGGGCATGGAATTCACCAGAGCTGCACAGGTTGTTGCTGGGATCCTCTTCCACTCCTCCATAATGACATCATGGAGCTGCTGGATGTTAGATACATGGTGCTTCTCCACCTTCCGCTTGAGGATGCCCCATAGGTGCTCAAATAAGGTTCAGGTCTGAAGACATACTTGGCCACTCCATCACCTTCACCTTCAGCTTCCTCAGCAAGGCAGTTGTCATCTTGGCGGTGTGTTTGGGGTCGTTATCATGTTGGAAAACTGCCGTTCGGCCCAGTTTCTGAAGGGAGGGCATCATGTTCTGCTTCAGAATGTCACAGTACATGTTGGAATCCATGTTTCCCTAAATGAAGCACAGTTCCCCAGTCCCAGCAGCACTCATGCAACCCCAGACCATGATGCTACCACCACCATGCTTGACTGTAGGCAAGACACAATTTTCTTGGTACTTCTCACCAGGGCATCGCCATACATGCTGGACACCATCTGAGTCAAACAAGTTTATCTTTGTCTCATCAGACCACAGGGCATGATTCCAGTAATTTATGCTCTTGGACATGTTGTCTTCAGCAAACTGTTTGCGGGCTTTCTTGTGAGCCAGCTTCAGAAGAGGCTTCTTTCTGGGACGACAGCCATGCAAACCGACTTGTTGCAGTGTGCGGCATATGGTCTGAGCACTGACAAGCTGACCTTCCGCTTCTGCAATCTCTATAGCAATGCTGGCAGCACTCATGCGTCTGTTTTTTGAAGCCAGCTTCTGCACCTGAGGCACAGCATGAGGACTCAACTACTTTGATCGACCCTTGCGAGGCCTGTTCTGAGTGTAACCCGTCTTGGAAAACCTCTGTATGACGCTGGCCACTGTACTGTAACTCAGTTTCATGGTGTTACCGATCTTCTTATAGCCTAGGCCATCTTTGTGGAGAGCAACAATTCTAATTCTCAAATCCTCTGAGAGTTCTTTGCCATGAGGTGCCATGTTGAACATCCAGTGGTCAGTATGAGAGAATTGTACTCAAAGCACCAAATTGTAACTGCTCTAATACAAGATACGCAAATTTGTATTGTCCTATCAAGCAGACAAAAACATGAACATGATGAATAGGACATGTGGCTTTGCATGGTTAAAAGATGTAGAGCTGTTATCACTTAGCTATTTAGACAATAATGGCTGTATATTGAGTTATTTTCAGAGGACAGTAAATCTATACTGCTATACAAGCAGCACATTGACTACTCTAAAATATATACAAGTTTCATTTCTATAGTATTGTCCCTTGAGAAGATATACTAAAATAGTTACTGAAATGTGAGGGGTGTACTCACTTTTGTGAGATACTGTATATATATATATATATATATATATACACATATACACACTATATTGCCAAAAGTTTTGGGACACCTGCCTTTACGTGCACATTAACTTTAATGACATCCCATTCTTAATCCGTAGGGTTTAATATGGAGTTGGCCTACCCTTTGCAACTATAACAGCCTCAACTCTTCTGGGAAGGCTTTCCACGAGGTTTAGGAGTGTGTTTATGGGAATTTTTGACCATTCTTCTAGAAGCGCATTTGTGAGGTCAGGCAGTGATGTTGGCGAGAAGGCCTGGCTCACAGTCTCCGCTCTAATTCATCCCAAAGGTGTTCTATCGGGTTGAGGTCAGGACTCTGTGCAGGCCAGTCAAGTTCCTCCACACCAAACTCGCTCATCCATGTCTTTATGGACCTTGCTTTGTGCACTGGTGCGCAGTCATGTTGGAACAGGAAGGGGCCATCCCCAAACTGTTCCCACAAAGTTGGGAGCATGAAATTGTCCAAAATGTCTTGGTATGCTGAAGCATTAAGAGTTCCTTTCACTGGAACTAAGGGGCCAAGCCCAACCCCTGAAAAACAACCCCACACCATAATCCCCCCTCCACCAAACTTTACACTTGGCACAATGAAAATGATTTTGATTTTCGCTCTGTGATTTTTACGTGGCCGACCACTTCGTGGCTGAGTTGCTGTTGTTCCCAATTGCTTCCACTTTGTTATAATACCACTAACAGTTGACCGTGGAATATTTAGTGAGGAAATTTCACGAATGGACTTATTGCACAGGTGGCAACCTATCACGGTTTGAATTCACTGAGCTCCTGAGAGCGACCCATTCTTTCACGAATGTTTGTAGAAGCAGCCTGCATGCCTAGGTGCTTGATTTTATACACCTGTGGCCATGGAAGTGATTGGAACACCTGAATTCAATGATTTGGAGGGGTGTCCAAATATTTTGGGCAATATTGTGTATATACATATATATATATATATATATATTTGCATTCAAACTCTTCCACCATGTCAGTATGTTAAATAGGCAGAAGTTGTTCTTACAGAATTGACTTTTTGGTTTCTCAGAATTATCATGGAAAAAATGGCACTACATACAACTGGAAAACCAATATTGTTTATCAGTTATGAAAAGCCAAAACACTCAACAGTTTCTGGAACGCCACTAGATACTTTTTCATAATTTCCGTGTCAAATGATTCCAACTTCCCAGCATAAACTCGTTCAGCTGTGGTTCTTCCTCACCATAGCTATAACTCTTGCTAATTCCAGCTGGATTAAACAGTGCCTGAAATCCACCCAATTTAGCCCTGAAATATTGTTGCTTAATGGATGATAGGCGACATGGAAAATAACATCACTGTAATTTTTTGCCAAGATCTGAAAAAGAGAACAGCTGCTCTAAGAAGTACTTTGCTCTTGAAATTTCATAGTGATCTTTCCTCTTATGAGAATTTGCAAGCTGGAAAATCAACATTGGATATTAATTCAGCTACTATAGGTTCACTTTAAGGTGAGATTGCATAAAAAAAGTGAAGCCAGTTAAGAAAATCTTTTGCTTTTGGGTAGTTTTAATTCAATTTAATTTAATTTATTTTAATTTAATTTAAAATAAATGTAAATTTATTTTATTTTATTTATTTTAATTTATTTTAATTTATTTTAATTTATTTTTTTAATTTTTTATTTATTTTAATTTAATTTAAAATAAATGTAAATTTATTTTATTTTATTTATTTTAATTTATTTTAATTTATTTTAATTTATTTTAATTTATTTTAATTTCATTTAATTTTAATTTATTTTAATTAATTTATTTTATTTTTTATTTATTTTATTTTCTATTTTTATGCTATTTTATTTTTTATTATAGTTTTGTTTTTGTTTTGTTTTTTTAATTTAATTTGTTTTTCTTGAAAGAGCTCCTGAACATTATTCAAAAGTTCTCTTCTTATGTTCCACACGGGGTTGGGGGGGGGGACAACATACAGGTTTGGGTGAGTACATGATAACTATTCCTTTAAACATGCGCTTGACTTATAAGGATTATGTTGTTGTTTCTCTCTTTTCACCTTGTGTTTTCAGGAAGAGGTTTAGTGTTTGATGTTCACAGTCACGCATATTATGGATCCATAACAGTGACGAATTGCACTCAGCCTGATTCAACAGCAAGCAAGGGAAAAAAAAGGTTGACAGTTTGTTTGAAATGGCACATTACAAAAACTATAAAAGGACCAGGTCCATATGCTACACGGTGTAAACACGGAGCAATGTTTGTAATTATTTTGCTTCGGAATAATGACATAGCGGGTAAGACATCTAGAGCATGGTGTGTTGCCATGTTTTCTTTCTTGCTTTTCTTTGAGGTCCTTGTCTCTGTGCCTTGATTGCAGTCGAGGAACTCAGAAAGGGCTGTGTGAGGACGAACCGCTGGCCAACATCTGGAGGCGCATTTAATGATCATTAAAAGCGTGACGGGATATTTACTGAATGGGAGGAAAAGAGTGGGAAGCTGCAGAGCTTTCGAAGGCACGGAATGGTTCAGTAATGTATGTCCTTGCAAAGGTTTCAAACATGGACAACTTAAATTTAACAGGCCTTGTTTTCAGTTTATGTGTACCAGTAAACTTGCATCCAAATACGTCCACTGTGGGTGGCTGTTTTGGTCTGCCTCTTTGACAAATTTAACCTAAGGTTCCCAGACTAAAAAATGCTCTAAACAGAAGGCTTGTGGCGTAGACACGACTTCAATAAGGTATGTGTTTGGAATTACAACCTAATTGCAATTACATTAAACCTTGTGTTTTTATCCTTGTTGGCCCCAGATGAACCCAGCTGTATTGTAGCAGGCGACCACCCAATCAGAATTATCCTGTTTAAAGTACAGATAAACATCAAGTTATTTGATTTTTAAGATATTTAATGGATTGCCAAGTCCAGTACATGACTTTTAACAATACATATTTTGTTAACACTTTATTTGAGTGTCCTTGTTACACGTTACATGCAGTTGGGGTGTTGCATTACAAGTAACTTGAGTTACGTAATCAGATTACTTTCTCAAGTAACTAGTAAAGTAACGCATTATTTTTTCATTTTACAACAAAATTTCTAATAAGTAACGCAAGTTACTTTTTCACATTTATTGACTTACAGCTCTTCTGTCTCCATGTTGAGAGAAATAAAGTGCAGAGGTGTTGTGTACGCTGTCTGTGTGAACATGATGGTTATTGTAGTTCTAGACTAAATGTGAACATGCATTTACTCATCTTGCACGAAAACATTCAGTATTCCTCAAAATGAATAAAAACAGTGAAAGGCAAATAATTAACTATATTAAATTACACAAATATACTTTATGTATTTAATCTCACTTTATTAACAAATGTTTTTGCTGTGGACCTTCAATGACCTAATTCAACCATACTAATAAGCAAAAATTACTTTAGATTTAGAAATAGGAGTGTTGAACTTCCTTCTCCTGTATCCTATTCTTCTTTAATCTAGAATGGCAGCACAGCTGAAAGGGTTGTTTGAGCTGCGCCCTCTACTGTACAGGTGTAAATATGCTTTTCCTTAAGCCTGAGGCTTTTTCATTTCACTTTTGGTGTTAAAGGGCCTCAACATTTGCCAAAAATAAATCTTTTTTTTGTTATTAAAAAACAAACAAGCAAGCCCAGCCCATGTGAGAAAAAGTAACGCAAAAGTAACGTAACACATTACTTTTCATAAAAGGTAACGCAATTAGTTACTTTTTAGGGAGTAACGCAATATTGTAATGCATTACTTTTAAAAGTAACTTTCCCCAACACTGCACACTAATCCCAATCCTAACCCTTTAGTAAGTACATGTTGTTAATTCTTATTACTCAGTACTTAAATTACGCTGTAACACGGACACCTTAAAATAAAGTGTAACCCTTTTTTTTTTTTTTAATCATTACTCAAAATTCAGCTATAAGCACATTTTTTGGTTTTCATTTTCCGGTTTCGGCTATTATCTCTACTTTTCTTTGGCAGACACAGAGGGCTCGGCTCTTTCAGTGCAAAAGGGCCAAATAACTGTTTTTTAGCTTTAACCATGATTTTTTTTAGGTGCACGCAAGAATGTGGAGGTCAAAGGTTAAAAGTCAAAGGATGTTCATTTAAACGGTCAAGCAAAAGCACACTTTTCCAATTTTTCACTTCCTCCTCATGCTTGATGCATATTGGCTTGCAAAGGTGAAGCATGTGAGGCGTTTCACACATCAACTAACATCTATTCCCAAAAGACTCAGTAACGGCTTCTTCCGTCTTCAGCTTTGCCTTTAAATGGTATTCTTTGTGAGACTTCTGAGATTTTCTATTAGGAAAAAAAATTATATAAATAATAAAAATAATAAACAGTAAAAAAAAAAGTTAATAAATAATGACTGATTTAAACATATTAAAGTATCTGAGACATGCAGTGTCTAAATTTGTTTTAAAATATACACTTGCTTCTGGACTTAGATATTTATCTGACTCCAGCCTTGGTTTAACCCATCAATATTCATGTGTCCAAGTCTGTGAGCCTCAAAGATTGTCGTTTTAATAATCTACGTAGATACCATGATACATTCTTTTCCAGTAAAATGTCTGCCCTAGCCTTAAAAACATTTATACAGTGCATCCGGAAAGTATTCACAGCGCTTCACTTTTTCCACATTTTGTTATGTTACAGCCTTATTCCAAAATGGATTAAATTCAATATTTTCCTCAAAATTCTACAAACAATACCCCATAATGACAACATGAAAGAAGTTTGTTTGAAATCTTTGCAAATTTATTAAAAAAAAAAAAAAAAAAAAAAAACCCCACACACCCAAACAAACCACACACTACATGTACATAAGTATTCACAGCCTTTGCTCAATACTTTGTTACTTTTGGCACCAATTACAGCCTCAAGTCTTTTTGAGTATGATGCTACAAGCTTGGCACACCTATTTTTGGGAAGTGTCTCCCATTCTTCTTTGCAGGAACTCTCAAGCTTCATCAGGTAGGGAGTGTCGGTGCACAGTCATTTTCAGATCTCTCCAGAGATGTTCAATCGGGTTCAAGTCTGGGCTCCGGCTGGGCCACTCAAGAACATTCACAGTTGTCCTGTAGCCACTCCTTTGTTATCTTGGCTGTGTGCTTAGGGTCCTTGTCCTGTTGAAGATGAACCGTCGCACCAGTCTGAGGTCCAGAGCGCTCTGGAGCAGGTTTTCATCAAGGATGTCTCTGTACATTGCTGCATTCATGTTTCCTTCAATCCTGACTAGTCTCCCAGTTCCTGCTGATGAAAAACATCCCGACAGCATGATGCTGCCACCACCATGCTTCACTGCAGGGATGGTATTGGCCAGGTGATGAGCGGTGCCTGGTTTCCTCCAGACATGATGCTTGCTATTCAGGACAAAAAGTGTTCAATCTTTGTTTCATCAGACCAGAGATTTTGTTTCTCATGGTCTGAGAGTCCTCAGGCGGGCTGTCACGTGCCTTTTACTGAGGAGTGGCTTCCGTCTGGCCACTCTACCATATGGCCTGATTGGTGGAGTGCTCCAGAGATGGTTGTTCTCCTCTCTCCACAGAGAAACGCTGGAGCTCTCTCAGAGTGACCTTCGGGTTCTTGGTCACCTCCCTGACTAAGGCCCTTCTCCCCCAGTCGCTCAGTTTGGCCAGGCGGCCTGCTCTAGGAAGAGTCCTGGTGGTTCCAAACTTCTTCTATTTAAGGATGATGGAGGTCACTGTGCTCATTGGGACCCTCAATGCTGCAAAAATTTTTCTGTACCCTTCCCCAGATCTGTGCCTCGATACAATCCTGTCTCAGAGGTCTACAGACAATTCCTTGGACTTCATGGCTTGGTTTGTGCTTTGACATGCACTGTTAACTGTGGGACCTTATATAGACAGGTGTGTGCCTTTCCAAATCATGTCCAATCAACTGAATTGACCACAGGTGAACTCCAATCAAGTTGTAGAAACATCTCAAGGATGATCAGTGGAAACAGGATGCACCTGAGCTCAATTTTGAGTGTCATGGTAAAGGCTGTGAATACTTATGTACATGTGATTTTTTTCGTTTTTTATTTTTAATAAATTTGCAAAGATTTCAAGCAAACTTCTTTCACGTTGTCATTACGGGGTATTGTTTGTAGAATTTTGAGGAAAGTAATGAATTTAATTCCTTTTGGAATAAGGCTGTAACATAACAAAATGTGGAAAAAGTGAAGCGCTGTGAATACTTTCCGGATGCTCTGTAAGCAAAGTGAGTCAGAACAAACATGCTGTATTAATTTTTTGCTATAAATCAGATTAGTAATCAGATTTTCATCTTTGATCTGATTAGCAGAGACTAATTAGAAGCATGTTGATCTTCACACTTTATTAAAGGAGACACATGCATAGACTGAAATTAATGCATATCTTGCAGAACAAAAATATTCTAAGCTTTGTTGGCCCAATGTATAAAGCACAATCAAATGTAAAGCTGTAAAAACAATGTTTAAAAAAGTTCCGTCAGGTATTTGAACACGTTCTTCATGCGGTACAATATTAATTAAGTGGTTTAAGTCAAAAATTATTGTTTAATATGACTGAATTGGAATAAGTGGTACAATACAAATATACATTTAATGTATATGCAATATATGTGTATAGGCATAGATATTAATTTGCATAATTAATGAGACAGGATGCTTTAGGTTAGTTACAGGAATGGGTTAGCCACAGCACTATTCACCAGAGCTGTCACAATGATGCTTACATTCCTGAAGTGATACTGACACCTCCTGGTCATACTGACTATAGCAGAAAACCTCTGTTTATCCCTCTCTACCCTTTTTTACAAAAAGCTGCGTATCACATTTAACCTCACATAAATTATTATTTCTATTTGGATTGTATTTTGCGTAAAAATAAATAACAGAACTGCTGTTTACTCTCCAATATAATGCCATTAGTATGTATCGACGCTATTACAGTAACCCTGAAGAATTTCACATCGTCACTTCCGTTTGCAGAGAACGGAGAGGATTTGCGTTACCGAGCGACCAAGAGGATTGACAGAGGAGCCTGTGGAGATTATTTGCCCTCCAGACATCCATTAAAACACACATCTCATTTTGATCATGGAATAATCTTAAATGTGGTCCGTGTGATTCGGTTCAGCGGTTAAGACGGCATACAGGTAAGTAAAGCAGCAGCAGATGGATCGCATAGGTCAAGCATCCTCTTCTCTCCCGGTGTGACACGTAGTCGTGCAGCGGCGCTGACAAGAGGACGCTTGACCTGCTCCGGCTGAATCGCGTCATGGCGTCTATTCACATCACACTGTAGTATAAAGTATAATCCATCCCTTTCCCCTTTAGTTAAGGGTGCAATTTCAACCGACGCCTATATAATCTGCTAATTTTTTTTTTTTTTTTTGTATTGGCCCCCTAGATTATTGCTCATAGGCTGGCCTATAGATTCATGCAATGCATATAATATTGGTTTTCTAATAAAACGTGCATTGTATAATGTGTATTTATCATTCTTTTATTTACACTTTTACATGACGTTATACGTTATACATATTTATATTTCAACATGATGCTGAAATATTGTATTTATGTGGTATTAGACGCCAGAATTGGTTTTACTATATACTGTGTATTAAGGATGTAACCAAAAATTCAGGGATGGGACCTACACATGTAATATTATGCTCTATCTGTCTGTTTGTCTTCATCATGTCTTTATGTATCTGTCTGTCTATCTTTCTGTTTGTTTATCCATCTTTATCTATCTATCTATCTATCTATCTATCTATCTATCTCATCTGCAACGTGTCTTTTTTTGTAGATATCCATCATGACAGACAGTATTTTGAGCAAAGCCGCCACTATGGAAATACCCATCAACAGCAATGGGGACACCAGGACGGCAGAGGATGACAGTCTTGAGCAGGTGTGTATCTACTGTCCATCCAGCCTAATTTTAATTTCAGACCCACTTCTCAGTTACGTCACGAACCAGACCTGATTGTGATGTGACGTCCTGTTTCTGTGGATATTGTGTGGCGGGATCTGAGAGGCTTAATCACACATTAATGAGTCGTTGTAAATATAGACACTGTTAATTGTAGTCGTGCAGCTCTGTTGTGCTTGGTTATTTCAGCACGTTTGTCTTCTCAATGTATCTGTTTCACCATCTTATTTGACACTGTCTTCACATTTTATGTTTTTTTCATGTCACAGGGTGCACAGATTGGTGGGAGCTTAGATGAAATTGTAGGCACACTGCCAGTGGCCATGGTGAGGGAGAGTTTGTGGGTGTCCCCGTATGTTGGAGCCCCATTCCCTTTGATTTAGTGTGGTCGATGGTTTGCATAGTTGCACACATAGTAGTCACTGAATTATTATGGGGCTTGGGCAAATGTTGGTGCCGGATTTATCACAAACGGGAGCTGTTTACTGGTCAGAAAAGTCAAATAGAGACATGGAAAGCAGTCATGCAAATATTTTAATTTGCATGTGTTTTATATCGACTTTTGATTTTTTGTTTCTTAATAGGGATTCTCCTGAACTAAAGATATCTGGTTAATCAATATATTTCTCAACTAACTTGTTGAATTACCACATTTTTGAGGGTTTTCTACATGTTTTAAGGAGAAGGTAAGGCTTCAGTGTTAATATAAGGCCATATTCTTTAATAAAAATAAGCTTCTAGTCTAAAGCAACATATTTGTGTGAGTTTAAGTATATAATCTCGGTCACACTTTAGATTAGGGTCTAATTCTCACTATTAACTAACAGTTAAGTATGATTTTGCCTCAGTAAACTCCTAATTACTGCTTATTACTAGTTAGTAAGATAGTTAAGTTTAGGAATTGGATAGGATTAGGGATGTAGAATAACGTCATGCAGATACTAATAAACAGACAATATCCTAGTAATATGCATGCTAATAAGCAACTAGTTGATAGTGAGAATTGGACCCTAAACTAAAGTGTTACTATAAACACTATATATATATATATATATATATATATATATATATATACACACACACACACACACAGTGCTCAGCGTAAATGAGTACACCCCCTTTGAAAAGTAACATTTTAAACAATATCTCAATGAACACAAAAACAATTTCCAAAATGTTGACAAGACTAAGTTTAATATAACATCTGTTTAACTTATAACATGAAAGTAAGGTTAATAATATAACTTAGGGTGATGCAAAAATGAGTACACCCCACAACAAAAACTACTACATCTAGTACTTTGTATGGCCTCCATGATTTTTAATGACAGCACCAAGTCTTCTAGGCATGGAATGAACAAGTTGGCGACATTTTGCAACATCTATCTTTTTCCATTCTTCAAGAATGACCTCTTTTAGAGACTGGATGCTGGATGGAGAGTGATGCTCAACTTGTCTCTTCAGAATTCCCCATAGATGTTCGATTGGGTTCAGATCAGGAGCCACTGAATCACTTTCACCCTGTTCTTCTTCAGAAATCCAACAGTGGCCTTAGATGTGTGTTTAGGATCATTGTCATGTTGGAAAAGTGCACAACGACCAAGGGCACGGAGTGATGGTAGCATCTTCTCTTTCAGTATAGAGCAGTACATCTGTGAATTCATGATGCCATCAATGAAATGCAGCTCCCCGACACCAGCAGCACTCATGCAGCCCCACATGAGGACACTGCCACCACCATGTTTCACTGTAGGCACCATGCATTTTTCTTTGTATTCCTCACCTTTGCGACGCCATACAGTTTTGAAGCCATCAGTTCCAAATTTATCTTGGTCTCATCACTCCAGAGTATAGAGTCCCAGTAGTCTTCATCTTTGTCAGCATGGGCTCTAGGCGGGCTTTAGGAAAGGCTTCTTTCGTGGACGGCACCCATGCATGCCATTCCTCTGCAGTGTACACCATACTGTGTCACGGGAAATAGTCACCCCAGTTTGGCTTTCTGCTTCTTTAGATAACTGCAGTGAACTTGCATGCCGATTTTCTTCAACCCTTCTCATCAGAAGACGCTCCTGTCGAGGTGTTAACTTCCGTGGACGACCTGGACGTCTCTGTGAGATGGTTGCAGTTCCATCTTTTTAAAATTTTTGTACCACTTTTGCTACAGTATTCTGACTGATAAGTAAAGCTTTGCTGATCTTCTTGTAGCCTTCACCTTTCTGGTGTAAAGAAATTATTTTCTTTCTCAGGTCTTGTGACATTTCTCTTCCATGTGGTGCCATTGCTGACAGCATGAAATGGGAAGGAGTTTTAACACCCTTTTATAGTCAACTGTCTGCTGGACACCTGTGTAATGAATAACTAGACTCACCTGTGGTTGAATTCTTGTTAAATTAAACATTTGTAGTCTAAAATTTAGCTTTGCTCCAGAGACTTTCAGTGGGGTGTACTCATTTGAGTAAACCTCACCCTAATTTGAGTAAAACTGAAAATTGTGTTCTCTAAGTTATATTATTAACCTTACTTTCATGTTATAAGTTAAACAGATGTTATATAAAACTTAGTCTTGTCAACATTTTGGAAATTGTTTTTGTGTTCATTGAGATATTGTTTAAAATGTTACTTTTCAAAGGGGGTGTGCTCATTTACGCTGAGCACTGTATATATATATATACATACATACAGGTGCTGGTCATATAATTAGAATATCATCAAAAAGTTGATTTATTTCACTAATTCCATTCAAAAAGTGAAACTTGTATATTATATTCATTCATTACACACAGACTGATATATTTCAAATGTTTATTTCTTTTAATTTTGATGATTATAACTGACAACTAAGGAAAATCCCAAATTTTTAGAAATCTTGGCCAACTGAAAAGTATGAACATGAAAAGTATGAGCATGTACAGCACTCAATACTTAGTTGGGGCTCCTTTTGCCTGAATTACTGCAGCAATGCGGCGTGGCATGGAGTCGATCAGTCTGTGGCACTGCTCAGGTGTTATAAGAGCCCAGGTTGCTCTGATAGTGGCCTTCAGCTCTTCTGCATTGTTGGGTCTGGCATATCGCTTCTTCCTCTTCACGATACCCCATAGATTTTCTATGGGGTTAAGGTCAGGGGAGTTTGCTGGCCAATGAAGAACAGGGATACCATGGTCCTTAAACCAGGTACTGGTAGCTTTGGCACTGTGTGCAGGTGCCAAGTCCTGTTGGAAAATGAAATCTGCATCTCCATAAAGTTTGTCAGCAGCAGGAAGCATGAAGTGCTCTAAAACTTCCTGGTATACGGCTGCGTTGACCTTGGACCTCAGAAAACACAGTGGACCAACACCAGCAGATGACATGGCACCCCAAACCATCACTGACTGTGGAAACTTTACACTGGACCTCAAGCAACGTGGATTGTGTGCCTCTCCTCTCTTCCTCCAGACTCTGGGACCCTGATTTCCAAAGGAAATGCAAAATTTACTTTTATCAGAGAACATAACTTTGGACCACTCAGCAGCAGTCCAGTCCTTTTTGTCTTTAGCCCAGGCGAGACGCTTCTGACGCTGTCTGTTGTTCAAGAGTGGCTTGACACAAGGAATGCGACAGCTGAAACCCATGTCTTGCAGCCGTCTGTGCGTAGTGGTTCTTGAAGCTCTGACTCCAGCTGCAGTCCACTCTTTGTGAATCTCCCCCACATTTTTGAATGGGTTTTGTTTCACAATCCTCTCCAGGGTGCGGTTATCCCTACTGCTTGTACACTTTTTTCTACCACATCTTTTCCTTCCCTTCGCCTCTCTATTAATGTGCTTGGACACAGAGCTCTGTGAACAGCCAGCCTCTTTTGCAATGACCTTTTGTGTCTTGCCCTCCTTGTGCAAGGTGTCAATGGTCGTCTTTTGGACAACTGTCAAGTCAGCAGTCTTCCCCATGATTGTGTAGCCTACAGAACTAGACTGAGAGAACATTTAAAGGCCTTTGCAGGTGTTTTGAGTTAATTAGCTGATTAGAGTGTGGCACCAGGTGTCTTCAATATTGAACCTTTTCACAATATTCTAATTTTCTGAGATACTGAATTTGGGATTTTCCTTAGTTGTCAGTTATAATCATCAAAATTAAAAGAAATAAACATTTGAAATATATCAGTCTGTGTGTAATGAATGGATATAATATACAAGTTTCACTTTTTGAATGGAATTAGTGAAATAAATCAACTTTTTGATGATATTCTAATTATATGACCAGCACCTGTATATATATATATATATATATATATACAGTCAAACCAAAAATTATTCAGATGTTTTTGATATTTTTGATATATTTTTACTAGTGGGTGCAGGACACTATAGTTCATTTATGTAAGTGAAGATAGCAAAATAAACTGTGACATATTATACCCAAAAATTCTTCATACAGTGGACTACCAGTAAAATTGATAAACATTTGGAACCAAAAATTATTCAGACACTTTGACCTGACCATGTTTTGCTTAAGTGTTATCTGACGTAATTAAGATAATCTTTTTCTGACACAGTTTAACTCTGAGATCTTCTCATATTTTATTACCATTTTTTTTTTTAACTATAGTGAATAAACTGTATTAATGAATGAAATGTTCAAGGTGAAAACTTTTCATTTTTAACTAAATAAACATCAACGAAAATTAGAAATATTCCCTTAGCAACTAAGTACTGAAATTACTAAAATTGACATAAACATTAAATAGAAAACTGAAATAAGCATACGTTAAATAGAAATATTTTTTTTAAAAAAACCTAATAAAAATTACAAAAACACATAAAAAAATTACTAAAACTTAAAGTAAAAGTAAAATGAAAACTGAAAAATAAAAAAAATAAAAGCTAATTTAAAATAAATAATGTAATAGTATATACCGTGAATAATACTAAAATAGCACTGCTCCTTCCACTCTTTTGATACCCACTTGTGTTTTTCCCCCACCTAGTGTGCACAGTTTGTGTTAAATGTGTTTTTATTTTTGTATTGTAGATTGTAATGTACTGTGAAATTAAATCCCATGACATCTAGGACTTGCAGCAGGTGATGGTGTCTGGACCAAACCTGAATGAAACCAGCATTGTGTCTGGAGGCTACGGAGGGGCAGCAGAGGGCATCATACCCACCAGCTCCATCAAAGGTAAAGAGCACTTGAATAGCTCAAAATGGTGTCCGAATCTGATCTTGACTTGAAGCAGCATCTGAGTCATGTGGACCCACTTACATCTCTGCTGACGTATATGTTTAGGACCAGCCGTTCGTTTCAACCCGGAGTATTTTGACAGAAGATGTGGTAACACGCCCAAACCAGGTGTTTGTGCATGCATGCTAACTTGACAGAAGATCTTTTTTCTTTTTCTTTTTTAGAATCTCTACAGCTTCCTCTCTCTCCCTCAGTGTAAAATGTGTTTGTCAGCATTTTAACAGCAAACGTTTGGCTCTTTTCTACAGGGTCTGAGGACAGTCGCATGGTGGATGCATGTTTGCATATGCAACACAAACCCCTTGTTTATTTTAGTTTGTTTTGAATTTACTGTAAATGTATGTTTTGTAACAAAAAATGTTGTTTGTGAGCTGAATGTGTTTGAACTGTGGAATACACAATAATTCTCTAATGGTGTTTCTGTATGCTCAGTAACATGGTTGGCCTTAACACATTAACATGGCACTGATACACATGCTAGAGTACCAAGCCTAACTGACACAGTCAGTGGTGGTCCATGAGGAGTTTTATTATTATTATTATTATTATTTAATTTTATTTATTATGTTCATTTGTATATCCATTCTGATTGGTCAGTTCACTAATCAGAGGTGCCTTCGTTATTAGCGTCATAAATTGAAAAATTAAATAAAATAAAATTTTCAATAAATTGAAAATTGGAAACAAAAGTTAATTTTAATTTTATATTGATTAAATATTATTTTATATATGTACTACCATTTATAAATTTGGGGTCAGTAAGATTTATATGAAAGAAATTAATACTTTTATTCAGCTAGGATGCATTAAATTGGTCAAAAGTGACATTTATAATGTTACAAAAGATTTCTGTTTCAGATAAATGCTGTTATTTTGATTTTTTTTAATTCATCAAAGAATCCTGAAAAAAATTGGTTTTCACAAAAATATTTTTCAACTGTTCTCAACATATTTTTTCTTGAGCAGCAAATCAGCATATTAGAATGATTTCTGAAGGATCATGTGACACTGAAGACTGTAATAATGCTGAAAATTCAGCTTTGCCATCACAGAAATAAGTTACAATGTAAAATGTATTCAAATTTAGACTATAATAATATTTTACAATATTACAGTTTTTACAGTATTTTTGATCAAATCAAACTTGAAAAATAATAATAAAAAAAAACTTACCAACCCCAAACTTTTAAACGGTAGTGTTTATATATACATATATATATATATATATATTATTGTTATTATTATATATATTATTTTTATTACTGCAGTTTATTGAATACAGTTCTGATGACCGCCACTCAACACAGTCAGTCTTTTTAGCAGCAACCTTGTTTTTCGTTCATTTTCATCCTCTACTTTCACCTTTTATCACCTTACCTTTTCATAAAGATATAATTTTCTTCTCTTTTGGTCTCCTTGCTCTTATAAACCTCTTAACATTCACTTTTAAGCATTTAACTGTTCATTTCTGTGCATAACTCATCATCATAATCATCAATAATATTATTGTTTTTGTACATTTTGATAATACCATCTATGAAATCATTATGCATTTGATTCTGTCTACTATAATCTCAACTATAAAGCACAGTTAATGTTACAGTTATTGTTACTCATCTCTATTACCCCCAAAACACTTAATGTTGCAATTTCCCTAATGGTCTTTCACTTAAACTACATCTCCATCCCATTCCTCCACCCGTCCACTGTTATTCATTCATTTCAGACATCCGCTCCAAATCCAGGGGTATCACTCCCAGCCACTCAGCCGCCAGTCGGATAGCAAACCAGCCAGGACATTACCCAGGTATCCCAGGGGTCCTCCTCACCTTTTCCTGCCACTGCCAGCCACCTTTTTCTTCCAGCCCATAATTATCAGTCATTACTCATTTACTGTCATCACACCTTTTATTCTTGCCCCTATTCATTTGTCAGTCTCAGGAATAAACAATGATTGGTTATATGTAGAATTTTGAAGTCTCTAGTCTGATAATGGTGCATTTTAGTAACATACTTTCTCTGTAGTCATGTTGTGACTACATGAGATGTCTCTAAAGTCAATACTGTAACCTTATAGACACAACTGGGTGTTCCTTATTTCCAGAATGTCCAATTTGAAATGATATCGTATTTTGGGGTATGGCCCCTATTTGCATAGTAGTAAGTACTTACATTTTCTACCCTCAGCTCCCAGCATGCACCACAGCAACAGCAACCCAATGATGTCAGAGGAGGCCACAAGAGGAGTAGCTGTGGAGAAATTTGACAGCGTGAAAAAGTGGAGCATTAACACATACAAGGTACAAAACCTACCGGATGGAAATAGTAGTTTAACGCTTTATACGTCAGTCTCTTATGCTCACCAAGGTTGCATATTAGGGAAAATACAATAAAAACAGCAGTATTGTGAAATAATATTGCGATTTAAACTGTTTTTAATACAATTTTAAAATGTAAATTATTCCTGTGATGGCAAAGCTGAATTTTCAGCATCATTACTCCAAAAAGAACAGCATTTATTTGAATTAAAGATCTTTTGTAACATTATAATTGTCAGTTTTTGATCAATTTAATGTGTCCTAAATAAAATTATTTACATACAGGTATTTAGGATTTATTAAAATGTGAGGTAAAACCATATTGGGATTCATTTGTATCTCTTTCTATCCTCTCTTCATCAGTGCACAAAACAGATGTTTTCGGAGCGCTTCGGCCGTGGCACGAAGACGGTGGACCTGGAGCTTGAGGCTCAGATCGATGTGCTAAGAGAGACTAAGCTGAAGTACGAGCGTATTCTGAGACTAGCACGTGAGCTCACCAACCACTTCTACAACATGGTGCAGACTCAGCAGGCTCTTGGGGACACTTTCGCTGATCTGAGCCAGAAATCCCCAGAATTGCAGGTACTAATTATTTTTGTGTCCCCTGCTCTGCCTGCAGGTGTTGGGCCAATTTATATTTAGTTCCATATTATTACCGAATCTTACCTTACCATAATGTCCTATTTGCCCTAACCTAAATTTAATCCCTTGCAGGATGAGTTTGGCTATAATGCAGAGACACAAAGACTGCTATGCAAGAATGGAGAGACGCTCCTAGGTGCCATCAATTTCTTTGTGTCCAGCATTAATACGCTAGTCAACAAAACCATGGAGGACACGCTCATGACCATCAAGATGTATGAGAATGCAAGGTATCAGAAGTTTGATGTTAAGAGTTACATGTTACTTCAAGAGTAAATGAGTGAATGTGTTATTAGCTGCTTAAAGGGTTAGTTCACCCAAAAATGAAATTTCTGTCATTAATTACTCACCCTCATGTCGTTCCACACCCGTAAGACCTTCGTTCATCTTCAGAACACAAATTAAGATATTTTTGATGAAATCAGAGAGGTACAGTGCTCAGCGTAAATGAGTACACCCCCTTTGAAAAGTAACATTTTAAACAATATCTCAATGAACACAAAAACAATTTCCAAAATGTTGACAAGACTAAGTTTTATATAACATCTGTTTAACTTATAACATGAAAGTAAGGTTAATAATATAACTTAGATTACACATTTTTCAGTTTTCCTCAAATTAGGGTGATGAGTACACCCCACTGAAAGTCTCTGGAGCAAAGCTAAATTTTAGACTACAAATGTCTAATTTAACAAGAATTCAACCACAGGTGAGTCTAATTATTCATTACACAGGTGACCAGCAGACAGTTGACTATAAAAGGGTGTTAAAACTCCTTCCCATTTCATGCTGTCAGCAATGGCACCACATGGAAGAGAAATGTCACAAGACCTGAGAAAGAAAATAATTTCTTTACACCAGAAAGGTGAAGGCTACAAGAAGATCAGCAAAGCTTTACTTATCAGTCAGAATACTGTAGCAAAATTAAAAAAAGATGAAACTGCAACCATCTCACAGAGACGTCCAGGTCATCCACGGAAGTTAACACCTCGACAGGAGCGTCTTTTGATGAGAAGGTTTGAAGAAAAACGGCATGCAAGTTCACTGCAGTTATCTAAAGACTTTTGTTGAATAAAGTCATCATTTTTGTTTTGTTTTTGTTCTGTTTTTGTTCACAAAAAGTATTCTCATCGCTTCATAAAATTAAGGTTGAACCACTGTACTCACGTCGACTGTTTTAACAATGTTTTTAGTACCTTTCTGGACCTTAAAAATTGTTGATTATATTGCTGTCTATGGACGAGTCATATACCTCTCGGATTTCATCAAAAATATCTTAATTTGTGTTCCGATGAACGAAGGTCTTACGGATGTGGAACGACATGAGGGTCAGTAATTAATGACAGAATTTTCATTTTTGGGTGAACTAACCTTTTTTTTTTATTCGAACTGCCAAAAAGGTCTGCAAATTAAATGCATATTACATAGATTGCTTAAATTAATCGCATGTATCAAAATTTGCTGAGAACCCCCCTAAATGAAGATAGGTCAAAGACTTATTGTGGAAGATAAGTATTGAATAGACATTACAAAAAGGGGCATTAGAAGTCAATGCATTGCTTTATTTCCTCGTCATTGAACATAAGCATATTACCGGATTCAGTCCAGTCCACAGGAATTCCTTTTGTAATTGAGTTTGTCATTCTGTTTGTCATGTCTTGTTGTTTTTATACATCTTGCATCACATTTTAAGCCAACCTGTCAACCTTAAATGTGTTCACCCAAAAATTCTGTCATCATTTACTCACCCTTGTGTCTGTTATTCCAAACCTGAAAGACTTTCTTTCTTCTGTGGAACATAAAAGAAGGTATTTTGAGACATTTCTCAGTTTTTTGTGTCCACACAATGGAAGTCTAAAAGATGTTTCATACATACATGTTTGGAACAACATGATGGTGAGTAAATGATGACAGAAATTCTAATTTATAGCTCTAGTTACACTGTAAAACCCGATAAGTTCAGAATACTCAAAACTTTTGTGGACACCGATTACCTCAAAACATTTAAGTAAACCAATTACATTTTTTAAGTTAACTCCCTCAATTAATAGAATTTTGTACTACACAAACTTGGTTAATTACAATTGAAATATTGAATAAACAAACTCATAATCTTTATGGTTAAGTATTAGTTAGCAAAAGCACACTAACATGCGCTAATGTAACTATCAAAGAGCCTATCACTATTTGTATGAATTGTTAATCAACATGCAGTATATACACTGCCCGGCCAAAAAAAAAAGTCGCTGTTTGGATTTTAATAGGCAAATAGGAATCTATGAATGGATCATTATTACAGTGATTATTATGTTTCTAGCATGTTATATGTTTGGCAACGGTTCTTTTAACTCTAATAGATGGAGTGTGTAGCTTTACATTTCTTTAACAACCATGTAGACATCACAACATTTATTTCCATCAAGAGGTGCATCAATTTTTGGTCAAGATCTTGTATTGACAATGCAAGAGGTGAGCACTCTGTAAAGTCTCCTCCAGCACATCCCAAAGACTTTTAATGAAATTAAGGTCAGGACTCAGAAGTGCCAATTTATGTATGAAAATGATTCTTCATGCTCCCTCCCATCAATTTTAACCCTGGTGAATCTTGACATTGTCATCCTGGAATATGGTCATGATGTGTCTTCCTACATGGTTGTTTAAGAAATGAAAAACTACACACTCCATCTTTTAGGGTTAAAAGAACTGTTGCCAAACATATAATATGCTAGAAACATAATAATCACTGTAATAATGATCCATCCATAGATTCTTAAGTATTTGCCCATTAAAATCCAAACAGCAGACTTTTTTTTTGGCCGGGCAGTGTATAACCTTGAAGTTTTGCTGCCCATTCTTGACCTAACCGCAGGCACTACTCTTCACCACAGTGATAACCCTACAAAACGTCAACATAACAGAAACACCTTTAAATACCAAAATAGTAGAGCATTAAACAATAACACATCTCCCCTTATTTTAATCTTGTGCAGAAACACACAAAATAACAGTATCAGATTTTGAGTTCTCATAACTTTTTTCTTTTAAGTACAGTGAACTTTCAGTAGTATTTGAGTGAAATGAACTCATTTCATTTAATTAGTTTAAACTGTTCGTTTTTACGGTGTATGATATCAAGGGATTCACAGCCTGCACTTCTAGGAGGTTTCCTGGAATATCTTTTTTTTTTTTTTTTTTTTTTTGCCTAGGATTAGTTATATAGATTTACTGAACACATACTAGTAAATAATGATGTTTTCGTTTTAGACTGGAATTCGATGCCTATAGGACAGACCTGGAGGAGTTGAGCGCGGGTCCGCGGGACGCTGCAGCCATGGTGCGCATTGAGATAGCTCAACAGCAGTACCAGATCCACAAAGACAAGTATGAAAGATTGCGCAGTGATGTCACCATCAAACTCAAGTTTTTGGAGGAGAATAAGGTACCATGTTGAAATCCCTGGTATTTACATGTTGTATTTCATACGTCAGAGTTATTCCCTGCTTTTGTTGTAGTTTCTTCAGATTTCTGTTGATGTTGATTTCCAGGTAAAGGTGATGCACAAACAGCTCCTACTGTTTCATAATGCTATCTCGGCGTATTTCGCTGGAAATCAGCAGCAGCTGGAACAGACTCTCAGACAGTTCAACGTGAAGTTGAAGCCACCGGGTTCTGACAAGCCATCGTGGCTTGAGGAACAGTGATCACTTTCTCAATGTAAAGAGACACTCAAACATGGAAACCTGAAAATGGATGGATGGGAATGTAAAGAGTTGCATCAAATATGATTCGTATGAATGATTAACACAAGAGAAGTGGAAGTTTTTATGTTGCCAAACCCTGGAAAATGTTTTATTTAAAGCCAGAAAAATCTTCAGATGAATATAATTTTAACTGACCATGGTTACGTTTTACAGCTGCCTTAACTTACTTTTAGGTATATCATATGGGCTGTTCAAAGTAAAATTACGCAAAATGGAACAAATCAATTATATCACTCACTTTCTGTAAAAACATTAACATTTTATGAGGCATTCATAGTCATATTCAGAAAACTGGTCTGTATCCAGTGAGCACCTCCCAGGCCAGTTTATATATTTTGTTTTATTTTGATAGAATAGAGCTGAAAGGAATGAATGTTGTGCTTGTGCGTTTTTTTTAAAACATAAGGTCGTTTGAGGGAGGATTGCGTCAAGGTATAAGAAAGAAAAATTGCTCACGGTATGTGTCATAAGAAGGTTAATATATTTATATTTATGTAAATTGTGAAGTCCCACCTATGAAATTAAAACACATTTGAAGGCGATAGAATCTAATGAGTTTGTATTGTGATGTTTATCATGTCTTGCATGTGTCTCTTTGCTTTTACTGCCACATGGCAGCTCGACCAAGTTTCTGAGCAGTGTCTTCAAACTCTGCCAGGCTGGCAGCAAACGCTATTGGTAGAATCTCCTGCCAGCCAGGAAAAATTGAACCGCTTTTCCTTGATTGGATGGATTGTTATTCCCTTGGCTCTGTACTCAAATAAGAAAAGGGCTTGGTTTTGGTTTCACTGTGGTAATCAAATTGGACCAGGCATTGTTTCTTGAAAGAAAAGTTATGATTTTGTATTCGTCTGGGATAGAAGAGCTTTGCTGGTTTGCTTTAACAAGAATTTGTTACATTAGCAAGTAGTTTTTATCCGTGTTACACAATATTGATTCAGCAACCATGCCTGGTATTTTATCTTCTTAAAATAGTGCTCACAGCCCATTTCTTGCAGAGGCTGTGCCGACAGAGGACTTTTCTTATAGACTATTAGTGACTAGATTGTTGAAATCAATCCAGTCCTATATACATTTCCCCACAAATGTGTGCAGTAACATCTACATTAACTGTTTTTTTTTTTACTTGGTTTTAATCAAGTCAAAAATATTAAATATGACTTAATTGCTCTTCTGAAGTTCTATAAAAATGCCTTATCACCCTAGTTAAAGCGCTTGCTTTCGTTGTTTGATCATATAAAACGCGCGAAATTTTCTGTGCAAATCATGAATATTTAATGAGGTAAACAGTGAGACATTTTATGATTGGTTGTTGGTAAAAAAAATTAAAATTCTAGCACCTGGTTGCTTTACACTGGCTCCGTGATTCAGGGTTAACCAATATTTTACCCATAATCCATGTTTAAAAGCGGTACTAAACCCTTTTAAAATTATCAGTGTTAAACTACCTTTATTCTGAGTTTAAGAAAACGCGTAAAATCTCAAATGAAACATATAAATTTAAACTTTCGAATTCTAACTGTAGTTGCTTTTATTGTCTGTTAAGTTAACGGTAGTTGCTTTTATTGCCTGTTAAGTTAGGTGAATACCCATTCATGTGGTACTTTTATGAAATTTGAGCAATGACACATGGATTACGTCTGAAACAAGCGCTGACGAGTTCTGGGCGTGAGCTACAGGTAAGAGAGCAGATTGCAACATCACTCTTCCGCAGAGCAGTAGCCAACAGTCCTCTGTGATAGTAATATGGAGCGTGTTTTTCTCTGGAGTATATAGCTAAATTAAATTCGGATATTGTCAGACAGTAATTTCTGTTGGTAGACGTCTGGATACCTCTCAAACTAGTAAGTAAATTATTTTTAAATACCATAGATATCCAAGTCGTTTTTTTCCCCACGGACTGTGTTATTGTAATACTTTGCAGTACTATGGTAAAACTGAGAGATTTTTTTTAAGCTTTATATATATATATATATATATATATATATATATATATATATACACATACACAGTTTTTTTTTTTTTTTTTAAGATTTAAAAGTTACAAAAATTACAAAAATACTGTAGTAGTAGTAGGCTACCATACACATATCTGTCCATGTTAATTTTGTTTACATGTGTACCCATACTTTTGTGTAAATGTGCACCAAATTTTGATTTTGACAGTGTTTGCATAAACGTCATCCAGAAATCATGTAAACTTTTGTAAACCCATTAGATATTTTCCACTGTCCTGGTTTTGGTAGTTCACCAGTGCTTATCACCTACAGTTTCTCAGTTAACTTCCCTATTACACTAATCCTTCCTTTTTCAGTTAACAGCTGTGACAGCAGATATTAACATACTACACACACACTTTACATATGGTTTCCTTTTCTGTCCTGTCTTTAAAGGGATGATGCAGCAGTATCTTTGCAAGTGACATCCAAACCATGATACCGCCGCCGCCGCCACCACCACCACCACCTAATGCCCCACCTCCCCCTCCTCCTCCACCCCCTGCCATCTTCTCAAGTGGAGGCCCGTTTTCCAGAGGGCCCACACGGGCCTCTAAAATGCGTAATTTTAATTGGGAGGCCATACCAAAGGACACTGTGCTAGGCAAACATAACATATGGACGGCTGAGAAGAACAGGGAGTTTGAGTTGGACACCAAACGTATGGAGGAGCTGTTCAGCCGCAATGACCAGAAGCAGGTCCAGGCCACAACCCGCCGCAGTGTACGCCAATCCCCAAGCAATGCCCCAGGACCTGAAATGGTGAGTTCAGGTGGAATGTGCTAGAAAAGTTGTTTTGTGCCTGCAGGCTTACAGTAAATGGGTGTTTCCAGACTGATTTACTCAAAGAGATTTACATATGCTTACATCAAGCTTGTCACTAGGGTAGGGTTTGTGACTGTCTCAGCTGTGGCAAAACACTGTAAATATGACTTAACCTCAATTAATTTGATAAATTATGTTTATTTTGGGATCTATAAGTGTTTCTGTAGTAATGTTTACAGAGCTGAAGGTGATTCAAGCATCTCATATTCTCATGCCGAACACAAGAGGTGTCCTAATTGCTAGTTTTGCATAAACCGTTTCTTTATGGTCAGTTATCTTCCATGTAGTGTACTATCATAGTATTTCTATCTATAAAAGTGGTGACCTACAATTGTTACAATAAGGAGCTACTTTACCTGATCAAACCCATTCATCATTTATTCATTTTTATTTTTTGGATAGGTTGGATTTAGGTTGATGTTAAATAATAAGTAATCCCTTGAACTTAAACATATTACCTCATGAATTAACTTAAAATAATATATATATATATATATATATATATATATGTGTGTGTGTGTGTGTGTGTGTGTATATGTATGTGTATGTGTGTGTGTGTGGTCCTGGTAAACCTTACATTGTGAGGACAAAATGTTATTTTGTTCCCCATACGGGCTTATAACAACTTATAAATCATACAGAATGATGTTTTTTGAGGGTTGTGTTTAGGGGTAGGGTTAGGATGAGGGTATAGAATATACAGTTTGTACAGCATAAAAATTATTATTGTCTATGGAAAGTCCCTGTAAAACATGGAAACCCAACATACGTGTGTGTGTGTGTGTGTGTGTGTGTGCGCGCGTGTTTTTGTGACATATAAGGACACAAATTTGTATAATGACATGGGTATGACATAGGTATTACAAGGAGAGGGTGACTTATGAGGACATTACCCCATGTCCCCATTTTTCAAAAGGCTTATAAATCATACAGAATGAGTTTTTGTGAGAAAGTAAAAATGTGCACAGTTTCCTGTGATGGGTAGGGGTAGGGGTAGGGGTAGGGTTGGTGTAGGGTGATAGAAAATACAGTTTGTACAGTATAAAAACCATTACGCCTATGGAATGTCCCCACAATTCACAAAAACAAATGTGTGTGTGTGTAAAAGTATGCTATTCATATTGTTATTGTTATATTACTAAATATTGTTATATTACTAAATTAACAGTTTTTGTGGCCAATGTGGACTAATCACTATTTTTGTCATTGTCATTTCCCTTTTTGGTAATTTAAGTTCATTGCATAATAAATTCTAGGTTAGGTAATGGCATATTGTCAGAAAATGTGCTTCAAAACTGGCTTTACTTCTGCCAAAGTCACATGATACAGAACTAATTGACAACTATTACTAATGTCAGATAGATAAGAGGGGGAAAAAGTTTACTGAAAGGAAATTCAAATAACAGTCTGATTTTAGCATGACTGGTGAAAAAAAAAAAAAAAAATTGCAGTTCAGGGAGTTGTTTGGAACGTTTTTACATTTTTCATTGTTGTAGTCATGATTTGTCATGCTGTGGCCCACAGTCAAAAACAAAACATCCTAGCACTGTAACTAGATTTGAAGTAACTTTCTCTTTGAAATAATGATTACACTCATTCAAAAGACAATACTTTGGCATTTATGGATGCCACTTGACTACGTTTGTCCTTTGATCTGAACCCTTTTCAAAGGTGGAGTGATTTCTTCTTTTCTGTAAGTGTTTACATAAGGCGGACTCCACCAATATTGAATAGCTAACATTTCAAAAACACTGTGATGCAGAGCATCTAATTTTACAACTGCTGAATCACATCATCGCAACATTCCGGTGATTATTTTTAATGCAAAAAGAAATTAAAGAAATTAATAGGCAGGGTTGTTGTTGTTCATAAATCATCATAAATTTTTCATAGTTAAAAAATGATTAAACACATCAGGGTGGAGTAACTACCTAATACAATCTGTTTACATTTCTGTTAATGATGTAATATACATAATAAGCAATCAGTCTGACAACTGTCTTTGTCAAATCATGTCCATATAATGGCTTTTTTCCCTTGCCAGGTGTCCATTCTTAACTCCAAGAAGAACATGAACATTGGTATCTTCCTCAAGCAGTTCAGAAGGTGAGTGTACCACAAAGGAGTATTAAGAAAAGTTCTCCATTTCGTCAGCAGATCTTAGGGTGGAAACGCGCAGTAGTCATACGATAGATTGCTCACATGTCTCTGCAAGCCAAGTGAATTTTTCCTGACAACATCAGTCCAGGCATATCTATTCTACCGGAGTACAAGCATAGAGATTAGATGGGCTTTGCATTATTCACATCATCAGCAGTTCCCTTAATCATGCAGTGTTTCTCCTCAGATATTGATTAGTTGATTGTGACAGTTTAACTTTGACATGTTACTGAACACATCAGTTCTATAGTGCTACAAGCTAAAGCTTGTGATACCAGTTTGGTGTGCTTAGGTATCTCTAAAAAAAGCAAGATGGGGCTTGTCTAGGTATTTTTTTTTATACTTGGCCAAGAAGAGGAGATTAAGAGCGTATAGCAATCAGAACAAAGTGAAGTATGACTCACAGTGTGGAAGTCCATATGTTGGCCACTTCCTCTATAGCATTCTTACAGATGGATTGCTGGATGTGTCAGTTGTTTCTGAGAATTTAGAATTGAGTTTTACATTGTAGTTAGTCTATTTAAAGATGAAGTGTGTCTGTTCTATTAGCAATGAAAGTATTAATTGTTTTCTAACTAGTTTCTCAAACGTTCGCCCAGCTGTCATTGGTTGGACAAACGGGTAGTCCTGCCCCCAAACTCACGCCATTGGATGAGTCATTGTTGCCGTGTTTGGCTACTCAAACAAACAGAGCAATGTTGACATGCCACAGAACCAGAGTGTTAACACTGCTGGAAAATTAACCTTCAAATATCTTATAGCTGTGGCTGCACATTAAACTGGCATAGGAGACAGTAAGGGAGAGTTCACCCAAAAAATACAATTCTGTCATAATTCTCTCTCCTTCATGGCGTTCCAAACCTGTATGACCAAACAGTTTCTGTTCCCGTTGACTTACATTATGGGAACAAAAGTGTTTGGTTCGAACATTTTTAAAAAAAAATATCTTCTTTTGTGTTCATGTCATACAGGCTTGAAACAACATGAGGGTGAGTAAATATGGAAGCTTGTTCTGCCATGGAATAAAAAAAAAAGATAATTGCGACTTTTTATCTCACAATTCTGACTTTTTTTCTCACAATTGCGAGATATAAGTTGCAATTGCGAGTTACAGAGTCAGAATTGAGAGATATAAAGTCGCAATTGCATGTTATAAAGTCAGAATTGTGAGATATAAACTCGCAATTCTGACTTTTTTTCTCGCAATTCTAACTTCTTTTCTCAGAATTGTAAACGTGCAATTGCGAGTTATAAAGTCCAATTCTGAGGAAAAAAGACTGACTTTTTTCTCAGAATTACGAGTTTATATCTCTCAATTCTGACTTTATAACTCGTAATTCTGACTTTATAACTCGCAATTGTGAGTTTATATCTCGCAATTCTGACTTTATAACTCGCAATTCTGACTTTAGAACTCGCAATTCTGACTTTATAACTCACAATTGTGAATTTATATCTCGCAATTCTGACTTTATAACTCGCAATTGTGAGTTTATATCTCACAATTATGACTTTATAACTCACAATTGTGAATTTATATCTCGCAATTCTGACTTTATAATTCGCAATTCTGACTTTATAACTCGAAATTGAGTATATCTCGCAATTCTGAATTTATAACTTGCAATTCTGACTTTATAACTCGCAATTCTGACTTTATAACTCGCAATTGTGAGTTTATATCTCGCAATTCTGACTTTATAATTCGCAATTCTCACTTTATAACTCGAAATTGTGAGTTTATATCTCGCAATTCTGACTTTATAACTCGCAATTCTGACTTTATAACTCGCAATTGTGAGTTTATATCTCGCAATTCTGACTTTATAACTCGCAATTCTGACCTTATAACTCGCAATTGTGTTTATATCACAATTCTGACTTTATAACTCGCAATTGTGAATTTATATCTCGCAATTCTGACTTTATAATTCGCAATTCTGACTTTATAACTCGAAATTGAGTTTATATCTCGCAATTGTGAGTTTATATCTCGCAATTCTGACTTTATAACTCGCAATTCTGACCTTATAACTCGCAATTGTGTTTATATCACAATTCTGACTTTATAACTCGCAATTGTGAATTTATATCTCGCAATTCTGACTTTATAATTCGCAATTCTGACTTTATAACTCGAAATTGAGTTTATATCTCGCAATTGTGAGTTTATATCTCGCAATTCTGAATTTATAGCTTGCAATTCTGACTTTATAACTCGCAATTCTGACTTTATAACTCGTAATTCTGACTTTATAACTCGCAATTGTGAGTTTATATCTCGCAATTCTGACTTTATAACTCGCAATTCTGACTTTAGAACTCGCAATTCTGACTTTAGAACTCGCAATTCTGACTTTATAACTCACAATTGTGAATTTATATCTCGCAATTCTGACTTTATAACTCGCAATTGTGAGTTTATATCTCACAATTATGACTTTATAACTCACAATTGTGAATTTATCTCGCAATTCTGACTTTATAATTCGCAATTCTGACTTTATAACTCGAAATTGAGTATATCTCGCAATTCTGAATTTATAACTTGCAATTCTGACTTTATAACTCGCAATTCTGACTTTATAACTCGCAATTGTGAGTTTATATCTCGCAATTCTGACTTTATAATTCGCAATTCTCACTTTATAACTCGAAATTGTGAGTTTATATCTCGCAATTCTGACTTTATAACTCGCAATTCTGACTTTATAACTCGCAATTGTGAGTTTATATCTCGCAATTCTGACTTTATAACTCGCAATTCTGACCTTATAACTCGCAATTGTGTTTATATCACAATTCTGACTTTATAACTCGCAATTGTGAATTTATATCTCGCAATTCTGACTTTATAATTCGCAATTCTGACTTTATAACTCGAAATTGAGTTTATATCTCGCAATTGTGAGTTTATATCTCGCAATTCTGACTTTATAACTCGCAATTCTGACCTTATAACTCGCAATTGTGTTTATATCACAATTCTGACTTTATAACTCGCAATTGTGAATTTATATCTCGCAATTCTGACTTTATAATTCGCAATTCTGACTTTATAACTCGAAATTGAGTTTATATCTCGCAATTGTGAGTTTATATCTCGCAATTCTGAATTTATAGCTTGCAATTCTGACTTTATAACTCGCAATTCTGACTTTATAACTCACATTTGTGAGTTTATAACTCGCAATTGTGAGTTTATATCTCGCAATTCTGAGAAAAAAGTCAGAATTGTGAGATAAAAAGTCGCAATTACCTTTTTTATTTTTTATTCAGTGGCGGAAACAAGCTTCCATGAGTAAATGATGACCAATGCCCCCAAAATAAAATTAGAAGAAAAATCAGAAGACTTTATATCTCACAATTCTGACTTTATAACTCACAATTCTGACTTTATAACTCACAATTGTGAGTTTATATCTCGCAATTCTGAATTTGTAACTTGCAATTGTGAGTTTATATCACGCAATTCTGAGAAAAAAGTCAGAATTGTGAGATAAAAAATAAGCAATTACCTTTTTTATTTTTTATTCAGTGGTGGAAACAAGCTTCCATAAGTAAATGATTACCAATGCCCCCAAAATAAAATTAAATAAAAATCTGATGCATATAAAACTTTTTTTTTTTTTTTCCTTTTTCCATAAAATTCATAAGGAAGCCTGGGGATTTATATATGATATTGGCAGAGATCCACTTCCAGTGAATCTCTGGGAAATCTTGAGATTTTGTAACTCCTTAAAAAAAGTCTGTAGTCATGATCTATAATTTTACCACATCTTGCTCTAACTTTCACCACAGGTCAGTGAGTGAAATGATTGACGACATTATCAATGGCAGAGGAGAAAGATTTGGTACTGGGAAATTGAAAGAGTTATGCAAACTACTGCCAGAGGATGGAGAGGTGGGTGTAATATTTGATTAGGGCCTTAGTTACACTCATTGAGCAATTCCAAGGTTTTGATAGTATAAGAATCACAATATTTTTTGCAGCACTTTCATTTTAATCGCAAGCTTAAAAGCTTACTGCTATGTATTGTGTTTCTTCATAAATTTTGCTAGGTGCGTCAGCTTCTTGATTTTAAAGGAGACTATGCAACTCTCTCTGAACCAGATCGGTTCATGGCACAACTTGTCAAAGTTCCTTGGTGGGTGTATACAGCTACACAAAGACAAATACACACTTAACACAGTTGTAGACAGAGCTCTTTCCATACAGTAATTTGCACAGTACTGCTCATGTTTTATCTCCATCGTCAGGTATTGATTATGACAGTGCATTTGAAGGTCACTGTAAGTTATTCTAAATATGGATATGCCATCATGATTATTTTTATTTGTATGTTCTTCCTCTAGCTATGAGGAACGGTTGAACAGTTTAGTACTCAAAGAGGAATTCTCCCATTTTGCGGATGAGGTGAATCACTCTATTGCAGTCTTGACCGCTGCTGGACAAGGTAAGTTTGAACTACAGTTTACTACCTATTGTAAAGTATTACCATAAACAACTGTCTGCTTTTTCTTAGTCAACATGTGCTGTTCCCTTTTTTAAAGCAAAAAATGTATTATTTATAATAAATGATCCTCATAATGATGTAATTAGTTAAATCATGACTAACTTTATAGGTTTGATTCCGAGGAAACATAAAAAAAGTTAAAAAAAAAAAATGGTAGTACTGTATTACGTTATTAGTGCAATTACATGGATGTGACTAGGTTTGATTTATTTTATTTCACCTAACCCATGTATGAAATTATTTCCAGAGCTGTTGGAATGTGCTGATCTACATTCAGTAATTCGACTGGTCTTGAAGACAGGGAACTACATGAACTCTGTGAGTATAATCATGCCACTGTATCTTGTTATGCTTGTTAAAAATGATTAAAGTTGGTTAACCTCAAAACAGCATAATGCACTGCACAATTGTGTGTGTTTATACTGTCATGAGATCCTAATCGTTCTGTCCCCACTTCCACCAGGGAGGGTACGCTGGCAGCGCGGTGGGATTCCGGATAACGTCTCTTCTCAAACTAGCGGATACCAAAGCCAACAAGCCTGGAATGAACCTCATGCACTATGTTGTGATGGTAGCAATGATGTTTAATATTTTATTGTGTGGTGCCAGAGCCACATAAGACACAGAGCTTTATTTCCATGTTAATTCTTTTCTCATGTGTCTGTTACCACAGCAAGCCCAGAAGATAGATGCATCGCTGCTGAAGTTCCCAGAGCAACTACAGCACATTGGAGATGCAGCAAGGTAAGCCACAAAAATGTCACCTCCCTATAATTATTTTATGTTATCTGATTCATTTAATTGTAGCTCAATATAAAAATGCAAAGACACACTACAAACATCTGGAGCTAGTTTTAAAAATAAAAGAAGCATTTTAAACAGTGATATTTTAGTACTTATTAATCATTTGAATTGGCTTTTATTTTTCTGTTTTCAGTTTTAATTTTTAAATTTTAGTTAGTCATTTTATTTTGTTTCAGCTTTATTTCAATTAATAAAAACACTTTTTAATACTTTTAGTTTTAGTTAACAATACTGATTTTAACAATAAAATGTTTATATGTGATTCTCAGTACTGTTACTTTTATATGGAATTCTAGTAATGTCCTCTTATATCTTGGGAGTCTTATATCTTGATTTATTGAGGTTAGTCTTTCAATAGATTTATAAAGGTTCAGTTATTGTGCTCAATACTAAACTGCACTGATAATGCAAAAAAGAGTGAAATATATTGTCTGTCTTCCTCAATACAGGATTCATAAACAGGAAATTGAGTCTGATTTCCAAAAGGAAGTGAGTAAAGTCCAGGTGTCAAAGCAGAATGCTAGTAAACAGCCAGATCTGGAAGAACAGATGAGGGATTTTCTGCTGGTGAGGCATTTTATATGTCAAAATTCTTCATAACCTATTTAGTTTATCTCTGAATGTGAGCATGCAAGTTTTTTTTGTTCAGAGTCTTTCGGTATGGTAACATGGTATTGAGCCTATTGACTACTGAAGTGCTGACATCAGGGTCGGTGCCAGAGTGCACAAAGTGTTGGGGGGGGGAGGGGGGAGTTCAACTGTTTTATTCATTTTGAAAAAAGGTGACAAGAGGTGAGGGGGCAGAGTGACCGAGTTGCCCCCTCCTCCCCGGCCCTGGCTGACAAGCACATCAATATCAGTATATTTCCCTGATTGCATGAAATATTAATGTGTTAAATAAGAAGTAAAACATCAGAACAGTTTCTTCCATTTATCTTTTCTTCTTTTTTAGAATGCAGAAACCAGGTTAAAGGAGACCGAGGAGGCCTTCAAGACCCTTTCTGCTGTGAGTGACTCGGTGGCAGAGTATTTCTGTGAGGACCCCACTCAGTTCAAACTAGAGGATTGTTGCTCCATTTTCTACTCTTTCTGTGAGAAGTTCAAACGAGCAGTTCAGGTAATTGTAAACATACATTGTAGGTGCTCTAAGGAATCTTAGCAAGTTTTTTTTTAAACCTAATGAAATCAATACTACTTTTGTAAACATCTTTGAAATGATACACAGTGGGGTCCAAAAGTCTGACACCACATTGAGGGTGCGTTCACACTTGTAGTTCGGTTCGTTTGGTTCATTTGGTCCGGACCAAAAAATAAAAATAAAAAATTTAGTCCTGGTCCAATTAGCGTTCAGATTGGCAATTTTATCACCGAACCAAAAGATACCGAACCTAAAAGCATAGGGATACATTCACAATCTGATTGGTCGGATTTTATGACGTTTTGCCTATTTTGAGACAGAACTTACCGAACATCCAAAACAGTGCTGTGTCCTAAGATAACTGCGCTTGTTGTGTGTGTGTGTAGCCTGCATATAATGGTATTTTGGCCAGCTGGGAACTTGTGAAAAGCTTATAAAATGTGTAAAGGAGTCAAAACAATGGCGGGAATCCCTCCGTCACACACAAACGATCTGCTGCATGGTGACACGCGTCTGATGCCTGTGATGGGCAAACTCGCGACTATGACGAGAAAAAAACGATATGCGAGGATATGTGAGGATTCTGTCCTTTTTAGGGTCTCATCTTCCTGTTTTTGGTTCGTTTACATGTCTTTGGTCCATGTTGCGTTCATAAGTCATTCGAACCGCGCCAGAGTTCGTCTGGAAGCGGACCGAGACCCATCTTTTCAGCGGTCTCGGTTCGCTTGTTTGGTGCGCACCAGGGTTCGGATGGCGGCGTTCACATGTTCAAATGAACCGCACTAACAGAGCAATCGCACCAGGGTTCGTTTTAATCGAACCAAACATGACAAGTGTGAACACACCCTGAAAATCTAGTTTAAACCTGGAAATTCAAACAAGAATTTCTTTACCATGAAATGAAGAAGAAATACAACATACACTACTGTTCAAAAGTTTGGATTCACTAATTTCTTTTTAAAGAAATGAGTGCTTTTATTCAGCAAGGACGTATTGAGTTGATTAAAAGTGACAGTAAAGATTTCTGTCTGTAACAAGTGCTGTTCTTTTGAACTTTCTTTTCATCAAAGAATCTTAAAAAAATGTATCACAGTTTCCACAAAATATTAAGCAGCACAACTGTTTTCAACATTGATACTAATAATAAATGTTTCTTGAGCACCAAATTAATGTTATTAGAATGATTATTAGAATGATTTCTGAAGGATCATGTGACACTGAAGACTGGTGTAATGGCTGCTAAAAATTCAGCTTTGTCATCACAGGAATAAATGACATTTAAAAACCTAAATTATAATATTTCACAGTATTACTGTTTTTACTGTATTTTTGATCAAATAAATGCAGCCTTTGTGAGCATAAGAGACTTATTTCAAAAACATTAACAGGTCGGTAACACTTTACAATAAGGTCTCATTTGTTAACATTAGTTAATGTATTAACTAACATGAACCAACAATGAGCAATACATTTGTTACTGTATTTACTAATCTTTGTAAATGTTAGTTAATAAAAATACTGTTATTCATTGTTTGTTCATGTTAGTTCACAGTGCATTAACTAATGTTAACAAATACAACTTTTGATTTTAATAATGTATTAGTAAATGTTGTAATTAACATGAACTAAGATTAATAAATGCTGTAGAAGTATTGTTCATTTTTAGTTCATGTTAACTAAAGTAGTTAACTAATGAACCTTATTGTAAAGTGTTACCGAAAATTCTTACAGAGCCAAAACTTTTGAACGGTAGTGTACTTTACCAAAATCTTTTGTGTGATGCTTAGAGTTGCAAAGAGGCGGAACATTTTCGGTAAATTTCCAGAAACTTTTTCCATGGGAAGAACGGGGAATGTTGGAAATATTCCAAGTTGGAAACTTAACAAGAATATATGGGAATTAAAGGGAGATTTGGGGTAATTTATACAAATGGTATCATATACAAACATAAATATAAACATTTTGTTTGGTCATAAACAGACATGCATGCAAACTAATACAAATAAAAAAATTACATTTTTGACTTTATTTGTGAGTAGAACTTTAATCGGTTCTTTCATTGAACAACAAAAAAAGCATCTATGTTTAATAAAATAATTCCCATGGAAAGTTTTCAACTGTAAAAATTCCCAGAATTTTGCAACCCTAGTGATGCTGCATCCACACCGATATGTGTGAGTATAAGAATCAGGGTCACTGTCATTTTGCCAAACAAAACAAAGAAAAAAATACTTGAGCATATTTGCAAATGTAACCTCTTTAAAATAGATAATTATAAATTATATATTAAATAATTAAATATGAAATATTTTTAAACTATTTAATTTTTTTTTTTAGATTTTTTGTTTTGTTTAGATGATTATTTTGTTCTTGTTTTTTAATTGTTTAAATATTGTCAATTAAAAAAAAAAAAAAGATGTTTTTTGTCATATTTTCAGTAATGGCTGCCACAGGCGTCTGTAATAATATTGTTTATCCTCCTTGACCAGGTAAAATGCTTCATAAATCACATTAATCACTTCTCTATCATCTTTCTGCCATAGGAGAACCTTGAACGAGACATGGTGGAAGTGAGGCGCAGGCAGCGAGAGCGTACTCAAATTGCTGCCAAGCGACGCTCCACCGCCACCTGCTCCTCACGAGATAAAGACATCGAAGGAGTTGCTCTGGAGTCCATCCTACAGAGGTTTAACACTCGGCAATCCCGCCGTAGAGCTGGGACCGGTTCACCCACGCTGGGGCATCTAACTGAGACCATCTTGAAGGAGAACAACCACCCCGATGACAACAAAGAGGTTAAGAGGGACAGCTGGAACAAAAGTGTCATGCAATCCTCATTGATCAAGGAGAGCTTTGATAAGGAAGAGACGCCCAATCACCCAGAGATTACAATCTCAAGCCCGATGCAAGAAAATACAGATTCCTCAATGAATCAACGTGTCTCCATATCCACGGAGCAAGAGGAGGAAGATGTCCAGACCGAGAAAGAGGTGCAGAATATGAGAGAGGTGTCACGGAAAGTTTTACAATACCAGTCCAGTCGAAGCAGTATTTCATCTGGCGAGGCCCTGTCACCAATCCTGTCTCCCAGGCAGACGTTCTTCCAGGAAGACAGAAGACAGCTGCTGATCATGGCCATAGAAGAAAACACTTCTAAACCCAGCCCTCTGCTGCAGAACAGCCAGATCATCAATCGCCGGCACACAATCGCACTTCCTGAGTCCAATTGTGGAAATACCAGCCAAGAGGACATATTTGTGCCCTGTAATGTAAATGCATCTCCGGCTCCCTCTATAGGTGTTATTGGAAAAGGGAAATCTGTGGATTGTAATATGGTCACCATACAACAAAACTCTACAAAGACTGTTAAAGATTCAGAAACGAAGCCTCTTAATTCTCAAGAGGAATCACAATCAGTTGACTTATCGCAGTCACAATCAGCCGAGCCAGAAGCAAAGACTGAAGAGATGGTACCTAGTTTGCAATTGGGTACTGGCAAGAGAAACAGCCAAACAATATCATTTAAAAGCGCTAAAGAGGGCTTCAGCTTTATGTCTTTATTTAAGCGCTGGCGTGAAAAAGACAAATCAAAAGAGCTTGATTCTGACAGTGTGGACCCGTGATTTAAAAAAAAAAAAAAAACATTGCTCTCTATTTATTCGGACATTCACGCTGAGTGGTATGCTGCGTTTATGGAAAACTAGCTTGGTGCTTTGTTTGCTTGTTGTTTGTTTGCTTGTTAGAACAGTGAATGGACATTTATTTTCACGTTTTCTATAAATAACGCACATGCAATTACAGTCCATCCAAGAAACACAATGAATTGAATTAAATATAGTGTTAAGATCAGTGGAAAATGACATATTTTACCTGCAATGCTCTTTATGCAACACAAGGGGGCAGTACATGGCATTACATTTCCAGGGCGAGACAGTTTCTGTATCTGCATAAATTAACCATGCACAATTATGCATGACTGTGACTATGAGTAATTATTCTCTTAGTTTAGATTATATACTGACCAATCAAAATACAAGTTGGTAAATGTGGTTGTAATGCACCATATAAAATCACAAATTATTGTCTGATGAATAATTTAATGTTTAATAATAGTTATTATATTTACCCGATACCCTAGCTCGTACCACATCATGTTTCTAATGGCCTCTGGATGGTCACTGTAGGCTTCCTATGACAGACCAATCTACGGATCAAAGCACTCGCCTACATGATGAAAATGGGGAATAGAGAGTTCATGTAATTTGTGGTTTTCACTGCTCCAGAAATGAAAGAAGGCCTTTTATTTGAGTCGTTCCAAAGCACAAGCTGATAAAACCTCTGCTTTTGATTCTCAATTTGAGATTTCATTAAAATTTCGAGACCATGTTCCAGTTAGGAGTTGCTCACACACTAAGATGCTTAAGTGCATTTTTATATTATGTTACTTGTCCTGTTTTTAGGCAAGATTTATTTATCGTTTTTTGTTATGCTTGACCTCAACAACATCTCCTGTGCTACTTGATGCAATTCTACATGGTATTTCATGTTTTTTTGTCCACTGAGCTTCTGGAATAATGAGGGAACAATGAGAAGCTAAATGGGCTTATCCTTGATAAAGACATTGAAGGCTTAGTTAAGGAGAATAGATAACGTCATAGGCTCCCGATAGGTCTGCTTTAGGTGGTCTAAGTGCTTTCTAGACAGCCTGAGACCCTGTCGGGGTGGAGATTTGGGGGAGGGGGGAGTTTGGGTGATTGTGTGAGTGAATTATCATCATCAGTCTCAAAGAACTGAGAATAAAGGGTCAAGCTGATTGAATGTCACAACATGCTATGGTTATAGTGCAGTTGATCCTGAAAATGGCTTATCAGAATGTGTTGGACTGATTTTAGTCTCTTAAAAAAGCCTAGAGTAATATGTTTGATTTCATGCTGTTACAGTGCATGTCTAAATGCTGTTTATTTCAGACACCATGAATTGTTTAGAGATGTATTTCTTTGAATACATTGTAATAACAGTTTGTAAATTTAATAACAGAAATGTTGGAAGATCTATTTCACTATATTAAAAAAAACATTTTTAATTTTTATTATTATTATTATTATTATTATATAAAACACAAAATGAACCATTATTTAATATATTGGTTGGAAGTACCATATAAAATCAATAGTATGCTCATTTTCATCACACTTTATCAGCTCACATTAAAAAATGTCTTCTTTTTTTTGGCAGAGCACACAATATGATGGGAAAATGAGTAATAATGTTCAGTCTATGTCTTAATGTACTGTCTGCTGACGTGGCTCGGGAGAGACAGTCTGCCTCTGCCATCTGGCTGCCTTGGGCTGGATGCAGTCTCCATAGCAACCACCACCTTCATAATGAAAGCCCAAGAACACAGTCTTACCTCCCCCACCCCACTGTAAACAAAGCCCAACCCTTGCACTATGTAGCCTCATATCCCCACCCCAAACTGCCTTACTTTCACTCATATCATCTTCAGTCATGACTGAACTATTGTGCCTTGTAATAAAACTCTTTTCGGCAGAACTGGGTTTAAGAAAGAAGAGCACCAGATGTTTTCCCTTTTGAAAAGGTCTTTCTAGGGTGTGTACGAAGATGTTTCCTCCCCTTTGGAATTAATTAGTGTTGTAATGTGACTGCCATTCATTATTTTTATTTATTTATTTACAGTAAATGTATTTAACGCACCTGCAGATAAAGAGTATGATTAAACCAGTCATGATAGGCAGTTATTATTCTGTTTCTTTCAATTGTTTGTTGGAGTGCATCACAGTGGACTGGCCTTACGTTCGTGGACGAATCGCTATTTTTGAATGAATCTTTCAAGTGAACAAATCGTTCTGGTTTACTTCCACGCACTGAATCTTTTTTTTCGTTCGGCAAGTTCCGTTTTAATCGCGTCACTAACTTTTCTCAGTCATTGTTGTCTTTTTATACCTTGATAAAAGATAAGCCCAGCAGTTACATGACTAAAAATTATCTTTTTCTAGACAGCCTGAACTCACTTTTTTTGGATTTTGGACACCATTTACTGTCTTTTAGTTGATTTATAGACACGCACATTTTATTTTATTCGTTTTTAAACATGTATATTCAGCAGAGTAGAATATAATTTACAGGAAATCAGTTAACGAATCTGAACAAATCTTTTCAGTCAACAGATTCAAAAGATTCGAGTCACTGGGATGAACCAAAAGCGCCACTACCAGTGAATCACCCCTTTTCAGATATACATTTTAAATAATTACATATTCCAAAATACTAACTCTTATTGGCTATCATAGCTCCTCCTATTCAAGTGCTGGCCAATGAGCGAACACCTCTTGCATTCGCACACGCCCACAATCTCCCTTCACTGTCCCCTCCTTACCGACTCTCCCATTCGGAGAAAAGGACTGCAGTTTTTCATGAAAAACCGTAAAAACCGGATTATTTATCGGACATTGACAATGAAAAACGCTTTCTTCCGTTATTCATGCTGACTCCTCTCTAAATCCGGCCCAAATTTCACGTGAGTGTACTAGTTTCTTACCGTCGCCTCTTCCCAAATTAGACTCATTTTGTCATTGCGGTGAATGCGTTGATACATATGTTGAATTATTCATTGACATTTGTACTGGAGACACGCATCTCGTTGGCTTGGCTGCTGAAATCAGCCCGTTCTTTGTAAATGTTTCCCACAGTGTTTCAATGTCCACCATCTCCGAGGATGTGAGGAAGTCTTAAAATATCTGCAGGATGTAGATTCCCCTTTATGTCATGGGGCTGTGCTTTAGGTCAACGAGTTTTTCAGTAACTGTGATTGTTTTCATATTCCATTGTTTTGCCGTGTATGCAGAATGAATGTCATCCCATCACATACTATTTGCTCTTTTTATGGCTATTAGTGCCCTTTAGGCTGTGATCACTCCTCTATAGACATCTTTTTTCTCAAGAAAGTACATCTTTTGTAAAGTTTATAAAGGCCTTCTGATGATGAATCATCCAAATTAGGTGCTGTATATGACTTGTGTGATGCATATTGTAAATCACACTGCATGTCTTTAGTAGAGATTGACAGTATAGTTTTTTCTGACTAATTCTGATTGTTTTAAGTGCCCCATAACCATTGTAAAACTGATGTGTGTTTTTAATTATTATTATTATTATTATTATTATTATTAAAATTTGTGATTTTATACATTGATACCAATTGATTATGACAAAGTTGGATGTTTCCATAAGGAAAATTGGAACATAATTTTTACATTTAGTGTAATCTATTTCTAGTATTACTACAGATGCTACTGAGAAATCAGGTGAAGTCTTAACTGTACATGTAAATGGCCATTGTCTCTGCAGCATTTGTGTTCCCTCAAAAGTCTGTCTTAAATAGCTTTTACAGTTTTTTTTTTGTTTGTTTTTTTTCTTAGGCAGTTTCCTCCATCATGTACCATTGCTCATGCATGACATGAATTTCACTAGAGAAATGGGCAAAATTTAAGCCATTTTTAGTTTTCCATGCTTCAGTTCTTTTACTGTTTGCAGTTTATCAATGTGAGTAAAAGGCATGTTAAATATTTCATTTGGTGTGAAAGCAGTTCAAGACTTAAGTGGGGCTGTTTTAAAATGGACAGGTTTGTTGGATAGCAAATGCGGTATAATTTTGCTGAACAGGTTGCCATGTTGTACACATGCCGCAATTAAAATTACATCCTATTTAATCTTTTCTCTAGTCAATCATGTTGATTTGTAGTCCATATACTGAAAGGCACACTTACTGTTGTTCACTACACAGTCATCAGATAAGTGTGGCAATGAATGGATATAAGTACTCTCAAAAATGACTTAATGAGAGGAAATGGCTACTGTAAACACTTTGATTAACAACAAGGCCAGATACCTTAAGTTAAATTAGAAATTGTGATTCCAGCTTCCAAGGAGCTACTAGTTTAATGTTAAAACACATGGAGAGTCGAGATTTCCAAAGCCCTTTGACATTACACTTGTTTTTTGTGCCCTCTTTTGCAACAAGAAATACCTACTGTATGTAAAGTGGGATTCTAGTAAAATAAAGTAGAGAAAGTAGTCTTGAGAAAGTTTTACCAGCCCGTCTGTTCAATATAACAGTTGTTGCCTGCATTGGCACAGTAAATGCTCAGCTGTTCCTGTCTTCATCTGTTTGAGAAGAAGGATGAAAGTGTAGTCTTTACACCAGCATTTTTCCACAGCTACAGATTTTGCATTATCTAACTGCATTCTCACTGACATGTAGAAATGTTTTGCTGCAGTGCCGTGAGAATCTGCTTTAGCTCTGAGTAGGATGTTAATGCACATTCAGTGACCTTTTGTTGTTTGCTTTATAAATGCTGGTGAATCCTGAGCCAGGCAATAGTGAGATACTACTCTATAACTAGACTGTGATGAAGATAACAGGTTACTGGTGTTGATCACGATAATTGCAATAAAATGAAATCAGTCGCTGTTGATGGTGTATTTTATCCGACCAGAAGCATAGCTGTGGAGAAGTCAATATTCTGCTTGTCCTGTCATGTTGAGTTTCTGGACAGGGTTTGGTGAAGGCTGGTGTTGGCTTTGTTTGTGCTGGACAGATGCTGTCAGGTTGATGTTAAGCAAAGCATACAGACAGACAGCAACTCGTTCCAGGTGAATCAATGTGCAGGAATCACGTCTTCGTGTGAGTGACAGTTTACTCTGCAGTCCTGTCATCGAGGTGACGGGGCTGGGCGGCGCTTGGTGGTCTGGAATATTTTGACCTTGCAGAACTGTGCAGTTTGTGTTTTTCTGTGTGTGTGTGTGTGTGTGTGTGTGTGTGTGTGTACAGAATTTACTTGTTACACACAAGTGCACTCATGCATCACAATGAATCCAATCAAGCTGACTAGATTTGTCTAGGTAGTGTGAGATTGATTTTATTGGATATGTCTCTCTTCTTCTTTTTTCTCTTCCTCTTATCCTATGCAATCAAAGTAAAGAGACATTTAAAGACTTTCGCAGGCATTATAGGCAAAATACTTTTCAGATTGACGGGTATTGGTGTTACGTCCGACTGACTTTTCATTAATGTTTCATTTCTTTTCTTTTTTTCTTTTTTCTTTGTCTGAATAAGAACTAAATAATCATTGGATTACAAAAATAAATAAGTAATAAAAAATAAATAATTTTGACCTACTGTTTACTTTTAAATGCTATGCGGTTCTCACTTGAGAATTAATGACTGTATGTAAAAAAAGAGTAATTTGTGCAAATAACATTCTATTATTTTTCTCGCAAAGACTATTGTTTTTTAATTACATAAGAAATTTAGTTGAAAAGTGTAAATATTGCAGTAAAAATATCAGTAAAAAATCAAAATAAATTAATAAAATATATGCAATATCACATTAGAAATAACCAATTTAGTTGAAAAGTGTAAATATATCAGTAAAAATATCAGTAAAAAATCAAAATAAATTAATTAAAATTATATCATCATTATTATCATATTTAATGCATCATGCACCATCATAGGCCTTAGTAATAATAAAAAAACAAAGATATGACATCCAAAGTATGTAAGGTAGTACAACTAGATTTCTTTTATTAAATCCCAAAGGTTTTAATTATATTTTGCTACAGATAAAGGTATTTTAAAGATTTTGAAGTGTCAAGAGGCCATTCAGTTTAACTGTCCAAAGGCCAATACAGCCATTTCATTTGTGATTAAAACATCTAAAAATGTAATAAATGTATATATTTTTTATTCTGGCATGACTTTATAACATCATATATCAACATAGTGCAAAATGGTATTAAAATTATGTGTAGAAATCGTTTGTTATGAGAAAGAATGTTCAGAAAAATGAATTTCATTGATGTCATTCAGAGTAACCAATATAAAGGGATCATTTTCGATCAAGTCATGCGGTCAGTATCATGTGACAGGATGTGACATAATTCAGACACCTACAAAGGTCATGAAACAAAGTTATTAACTCTCTTTTAACTATTTGAAAAAGTCATGTTTTCACTTGCTCATACGCATGTCCCGAAGAGACTGTCCTCCTCCAAAAAACGACGCTATAGGTCGTTTTTTCAAGCACCTTATTACGACCTATATTTACGTTTTAAAGTCATGCGCCCTCTAGCTGGCATAAAAATAATGACAGTGTCGTGTTACGTCTGTCGTCATGAAATGACGTATGACCGTCGTTACCAATCAAAATGCGTGTTCATCATTTAAATGCAATGTGTGGACTTTTTACACGGTCCCTTACCCATCATTTGTCCTATTTCATTTAGCAAAACTCATTTTTTTATTAACGACAACGACTACACCTACCCCAACCCTAAACCTACCCTTAGTGATTTATAGTGCATATACACTTTATGAGCACATGCGTTCCCTGGGATCGAACCCACTATCGCATGATCACATGATTGCATATTGTTGTATATTGCAATGCGAAACCCGAAATATGACGCAGATAAAAGGGTACAATGCATTAAAATGAAAGTGTCCTGTTGTCGATAGGGGCGCAACTTTAGTAAACGCTCCCATGGGTTGTATTTCATGCATTAAAATGAAAGTGTCCTGTTGTCGATAGGGGCGCAACTTTAGTAAATGCTCCCATGGGTCGTATTTCAGGGAAGTGACAAACGACCTATATGGGCGTATTGGTTGGAGGACATGTTGGTCCCAAAACATCAGGTCATTCGGTACAACCGCTATAAAACATGGAAAATGTTATATTATTTTAAAAACTTGTACTAAATATAAAATGTTTGATTGTCCTTTTGCTATCTAGCTAGCAAGCTAACTAGCTAGCTAGCTAGATATCAGCCTGTTAGCATTGTTTGAAAATATTGTCATCGGTATAACCAAAAGTGTCATTTGGTAAAACCGAAATTTTGGTTAAACCGAATGACTTTTTTGGTGACAAATTTTGTCCATATTGTAAAAAAGCAGTGTTAATTGATTATAAAAAGCACATAATCTCATTGTTAACACTTAATAAATCTTCAAAAATCCAGCGTTAACGTCAGTTCTGGCAGGTCACGTCAGTCAAGCTCACATCAGCTGACTCCCAGGTGACTCGCATCAACCTATAGGAATACGACGCCTATCACAGCATCCATATATAAGCTCCTCAGTATGATCAGTAGCTATCGCATTTCTCAGGAGCTAATTACCCTCCTCCATCCCCAGCTCCTCCTCTCGTCATTCAGGATTTGGCCTTATGATTCCCCTGAATCAGACTAATTCTTGAAATATGTGTACATGTTAAATTATTGACATTAATGATATCTGCATATGTTGGTTCTGTTCTGTTTACCCTAGGGGGGTTATCGCTGCTCTCCCTGCTCTTATCCATGCTAGGCTGCATGGATGCGCAGGGAGTTCTTGCCCAGAACAGAACCATACCTCCAATACAAACTCTATGCATTATCAATCATATTTGACGATAGTGGTCCTGACAGAATAATTATATCTTCATTATGTTTTTTTACACTTTTAAAAACCTTTTCATCAATGACCCAAATATCAGTAAAATAAAAATAAATAAATTAGGTAATTAAAATTATACCCTATAATGTATCATGCAATATCATATTTAAATAATTTATGCATTAAATAAATAAATAAATACATTTATCAATAATTAATACTAATTTATCATGCTGTAGGTTACTGCAGATACACAGAGAGTGTCCAGATGACCTCACCACACTGCTGGTGGACAGTAACACAAGTTTACATAGTGTGACTAATGACTGCTTTGGAAAATGTGGCCTAACTTGTACTGCAGCAATTTGCCTTTGCCTCAGCGTCAGCATCTTATGTCATTTACCAAAAGACAAATGGCTTCGTTTTCATCCTTCTGCCTGTTACAGTGTACTAATGAGTCAATGTGGCGTTGAATAATCCTTGGGTAAATGATATGGAGTAACTGATAGGAACTAATGGACAGACTCATCCATCTGGTTTTAAAGACGCAGGGAGCTGTGTGGCACAGCAGACAAGGCTTTCATTAGGCTGAACAGGAGCCAAGCATCTCTCAATGGACTTGGCATCTGGGCCACCGCAGCAGCAGGACAGCCATGTCTTTATGCCTCACAACAGCACTCTTTGGTTATTCAGGATCAGATGTGATAAGACATTAATGAACTGTCTCGTTTGTGATGAGAACCGCTCTTGGTTGTGTGTGGATAGAGATCAGAGTTGATGTTATCAACCTTCTCTGTTCCAACCTTGATTGTTAGTTTGCCAAAAGAGCTGTATGATATGCTGATATTATTATCAGAAAAAGCCACTCAGTGTTTATGTGACTGTTTATTTTGACACTGATTAGAAGTGGATTGCGTTACAGGCTGCATTTGAATTCATCTACTTTCACACCAGCTTCCTCTAGCAGTCTTTCTTGATTAATGTGACAAGTAAATAGTATTAGTTTAGTCACTATTTACTTATGTCGGTAACAATTTATTTTACAATGTCATTGTTACACGTTACATGTAGTTACTGTAGTAATAACTCGAAACTATACATAATTACATGCAATTAACCCTAAACCAAACCCTCACCCTAACCCTAAACCTATAGTAAGTACATGCAGTTAATTATCATTACTCAGTACTTAAATGTATAATTACACTGTAATACTGACACCTTAAAATAAAGTGTAACCCTTATGTCTCATGTCATGACAAAAAGATGTCATTAAAAAAAAAAGAAGATAAAGGTTGTTCACCTGAATTGGTGAGTCAGTGAGTTGAACTTGAACTGGATTAGTCAGATGTGCGAATTAATCATTTATTTGAATTAGTGTTGTCAAAAAGTTTTAAAAATGTGACGATACCAGCATTTCCCTCTAGCATTTTGAGCTCTGTTGAGTGGATTCTTAAACATCTCTGATTGGCGATTGTGTTCATGCGCTCAACAGATATGTCTGTGATTGGCTACAATGATCAACACTTGTTATATACATGTTATAAATAAACCGCTGCGCTGATAGGCATCGGCTTTCAAATGCTCCCGTGTGTATCTGTGTAAGCGCTCGGTGAAGAGTGTCAAAGATGTTTATTTACAACATGTTTTTGAAGCGTTGATCATTGTAGCCAATCACAGACATATCTGTTGAGTGCGTAAACACAGTGGCCAATCAGAGGTGTTTAAGAATCTGCTCAACAAATGCTAGGGGGAAATGCTGGTATCGTCACATTTTTAAAATTAAAATACCGACATGGTACCGAAGTCGGCACTTTTGACAACACTAATTTGAATTGGTTCTTTTGGTTAAACTGTTGATTTAACATTCAGGTCACAAATCGGACTGAACGATTCATTGATGCATTTTCTGGAAGCATTGTAAGCCTAAGATGATCGCAAACACCATTGGTGCCAATATTTTCAGTGATCTACTTGCAGCCCTGGTCTGGTTCTTGAATTCAACTCACTGACTTTTCCATTTTTTAGTCCAATTTGTGACCTGGATCAACAATTCATTGAAAAGAACCAACCCAAAGGAATGATTTATTTTCAAATGGAATTGATCCAGTTCTTGTGTTTAACTCAATGATTATCAGAGCCATTCTTGAGTTATCATATGGCTTTAGAAGAGTCACGTGGACCACTTTTATGCTGTGCCTTTTTGAAGCTTGACAGATATAGACACTGAACTGTTGTGTATGGAAGAAAGCTGTGTAAAGATTCTTTATACGTCCTCCATAAGGACAGAAACTTCATTTTTTGGGGTGTGAACTGTTCAGCTTTCCCTTAAAGCAGTGGAATTGCACACTCAAATGTTAAACACTAGGCCTTGAACTTTGATCTTACATATTTATACAGAGAGAACAATAAAACTATACAAGATCATTGCTCATAGTCCAACTGTGAAATATATCATGCAATACAAATCCACAGTCAGCGTCTGCAAGCCATATTAAAAGACTTTTGCATTTGTTCATTATTCATGGATGTACACACCGGATGTTGATCCAGTGTCTGGAAGTAACAGGAAGTAACTGTCCGGCCCACGTCTGCAGTTCAAACCAGACATATAAGGATAAAGAACCATGGATGCATCACTTCTGTTAGTGCTCTGTGACTCTTGGCATCTCCCCAGACATAACACTGTAAATGCCACTTACGCAACTCTCAGCATGCAAGATCAGCCTAGTTATATGGGATAAATCTGTGCAACTGCTTCCTCTGGGTCTTTAGATGTCATAGGTTTCTTAAAAGTCTAAACATGTGGATATCTGTATTGAAGGCACACTCTGAAGACCTGGTGTCGAGGGTCTTTTGTAATTGTTTTCTGCAGCCCTGCGATAAATTGCTTATTGCCTGCTGTGTGCAATATCCTGCAATTAGACACAGGTAATGAAAAGAGTCACATGCTGTCTTGCTGAGTGGCTTCACTAATGTTGACTAATTGCCAGAAAGTGAAATTCATAGAAATGATGCAGTCTTGGACTATCTACTGAGCTCTATTGTCCTAAACGGGCACTCTATTATTTTGTTGAGCTGTAGGTGGCAGGGGAGGGAAGGCGGTCTCTGTCCCAGGCAGATTAGACCCAGACTGTTTTTTTTTTTTTTATTGTAAGTCAGCGTTACAATCCTATTAAACGCCATTCCTGCTGAGAAAAGATCTTAGAATTGGGCATTAAGAAAGAAATATGTTAAAGGCCCTTAAAACCTTATGATATTCAGTTTAAGTGAATCCACCTTTATTCTGTTATGAATATTATTTTTTAATATTAGCCTGTGGAGATGTTGCGTTATACAAAACATATATATATATATATATATATAGTTTTTTTTATCCTAAGCCACTTTCAAATGATAAGTATTTCACAATGGCTGTTGCTGTTGAATATTTATGCTTGCACAGAATGCACACTATAAATGAGACGCATTCAGCAGGAAGTCATAAATCACTGTATGGTGGGGGCGGTACTGTCTGCTGTAGAAGGTACTCTAGAGCTGTACTTGCAATATTTTGTTTTTCGTTGTGTTTGTCCTCATTACTATGCAGCTATGTGGGACATCTAAAGGCATATTTGTGTAGTTTGAGGTAAAGGTTCACTGTGTGGTATATATGAACTCTCTATGCCAATGTAAAGCCAGGATAAAAAACGATTCATCAAAGATTCCTGTAAAAAAAAAAAAAAAAAATGTATCACAGTCCTGACGTTCTGTGTGAAATCGTGGAAGATGGTGGGATCACAAAACTAATTGTCAGGTTTATGTTCTGTTTTGGTTTGGTTCCCAGTTCCTGTCTTCCTTAGTTGACGCATGATGTGTTCGAAATTGCCCCCTATAACCTTATTCACTATTCCCTACATTAGTCCACTAATATAGTCCACTTGAAGGAGTGAATGAAAATGAGTGAGTGAATTTAGAAGTGTGTGGAAGGGCTGCCGCTTTTACATAGTTTGTGCTTGCTGTTTAATAATCATTTGAAACATAGCAAACTGGCAGCTCCAGTAGTAATGAAAAAAACGATCTTGCGCTCTGTCATGTAAACAAGCATGTATAAACCTTAATTAAACAATTTAATAATCAAGTAAAAATAAATGTATACCTGTATGATATTATGCTGTAACCACAAGCGTAGTGACCAGAGGATGGCTGCGGTCAGACGTGGGAATTCATTCGGCGCACGGCGCGACTCTCACAGTGCATTATGGGTATTCTCTAGCTGTTGAGTGTACATTGGTTGTACACTCGTTATTGCGGCGCATTGTGGAATTGAATGAGTGCACTCAGTAACATCCACTATGGTTTCGGACACCACTACAAATGGCTGTCCCCTCAAATAGTGCCCTATTTAAGGGTATAGGGGGCGATTTCGGACACAGCCCTAGTTTCCTAGTGTGTGACCTTGTTTCCTAGTTTTTTGTTACCCTAGCAACCAATTGTGTCCACCTACCCCTTGTTAACTCGCTCATTTAGTCTCTGTGGATACTGCCTGATTAGATTATTTCCTTGTCTTTTCTTACATCTATTTAAGTTGGTTGTTGTGTTCCTGCGTCTTGTTCTCTCTCCTGAGTGTTAATTTAATCTCTCCAGAGTTATTGTTAAAGTTTTACTGCTGCAACTAGATCCTGCTTAAACTCATTCTTGCTACAACCACCGTGACACGAATCTAATGTTGTTTTTTAGGAAACTATTGAATATATTGTGGATACTGAATATACTGTGACTATTAAAGTTCTTGCCCAGCCCTAATTAGAAGTATACATAAGGAAATATGATTCCAGAGATAAAAATGTAATGTTATTTTACTGGGTTTATTTATTTGTATTGGCTATAGCAGCAATATAATAGAGTTACTTTTGATTGGCTAAATCAGTGATTAATATTAATAAATATTAACTTTATTACAGACATATTTAAGATCACACTAAACTCTGTAATATCTTCAATAAGGGAAAACATTTTTCTTCAAGGCTGGAATTGTGAGGGTGTGAATATACTCTGTGTTGTTTTTAGAGTATCTGATCTAGACTGTTCATGAGGTTTTGGCTGTGGGGGGTCATTAAGCTATTAACACAGTGTGAGAAGGATTAGATGAAAGTATCGCATAATATGGCTTATTGCCACAAGTTTATATTTCACATGCTAAGCAAAGCAACATTATTAACTTAAACCATTTCTTAATATTTCATTTGCTTAAAGGTAACACTGTGTTTTGATAAATATTTAAATAATGAGTCAATACATCATCAATCCTTCTTCCAAAATGTGTTTTTGTCTTACCCTGATTCACTATGGTAAGCCAGCATGATTTTCCTGGTGAATTGCATGTACGTCACTTGCCTGTGCGTGTCTCGTCATATCCGTAAATAGAGAAAAGTTGCTCCGTGTATGGTGTGGGAGTGGCATAGGTTAGTTGTCACAACCAGTGAGAAAGGTTGACATGGATCAGTTAATTTTGAACCTCCGGGGAGTCACACATTTAAAAAAAACGCAGAACAGAGGAGAGTCTGTTGGCAAAAAGAGAACACGACAGAGCTCGTAATAAAACAAGAATCAACATTAGCTTGGCTTTTTGGAGATGGCGAGAGCTGAGGGATTTGAAATGTAAAAGCTATGCAGAGATTGTTTTTATTACTCAACAGGTGAGTAAGGTATTTTATTGAAAAGATAAATTGCCATATGTAGCTCTCTAACAGTTCATTGTAAAGCATTATCTATTGTGGTCATTTCATTATGGCTGTTGCAGCTCTGTGCTGGAAATTATTTTCAAGGATGTATCGTGTCTATTAATGGGTATAGCTATATATAATGTGTTCGTCTAGTCGGCTTGAGATCCTTTCCATCTAAACTGGTTTTATCTCTTAAGCCTAGTAGTGAATGTTTTATGAGCAGTAGCATAACCAAATTCATCCGCACAGTCACACAGAGCCAAAGCACAACCAAAACAATGTTCTTCCGCAAAATGCATGCAGTTTTGTTATTTTTAACCACTAGAGGGACAAAAGTTACATAGTTTACCTATATTGCATTTTGCATGATTAGTGGTTTGGACTTTAGATAAATTGACTGACTTTGGACTACTCTTGTCTCCAGTAAATGCTAGTTAAAACTAACCTAAAGATTTCAAATTTATATTTCAGCTGTAATTTGGTCATTATCTACCCATCCTCATGTTGAAACAGTGGGGACTGGGACTAACTTTCACATGGCTGATATTTCAGTGACCATAAGGTACAAAAAGTAACATGTTGTTTACTGCCCAATTATGGTACTTTTTCTCAAGTCTGCCCATAGGACATGGACATGGACAGACTCAGGTCTGAAATGCTACAGCTAAAGGCTTTTGAAATTTCTACTGGGCTTTAGAGTATGCATAAGAATCTCGAGAGCATGAAGAGAGGGAGAGACAGCGAGAAGCAGTCAAAAAAGGAGGGAAGGGCAGCTATGATGTCAGCGTTCAGCTGCTCTCATTCAGGGCTTATGATGAAGGGGGTGGGGCGGGACAGCGAGGGGGGCTGCTCTGGTGTTTCTTGGTTACTGGGCTTGGCTAGAGCATGCAGGAAACCAAACAATGAGGTCTGCTTGAGAAAATCCACAGCCCTGTCTGGTGTGTTTTTCATGACCATGGATAATCTTTCTAGTGTTTTGTGTGTGTGTATACATTGGAATTAACGCCCATGTGCAGTAGCTAAGCAGTGGGGCAAATTTACTAAACAGTTGCACAGCAATTTTTTGTGCATCATATTTGCTATCATTAAATTATATACATTTGCAAATGTTACTATTGTGTACATTTTTTATTGATCATGACAGCATTAGGGGCTGTTTGCACAGAAAACGTTTTTGCATTCATTTGTACCTTTTTGCTGTTTAGCTATTTCTGTTCTTTTCGTTATTGCACCACATCTCAAAAGCGTGTCTCAAGACCATTCCTGAGGGCTGCGTCTTGCATTTTTAAAAGCAAAAATGTGTTCTGTGTGAACAGCCCCATAATGGATCAAATGATGATCTAAGGAGGGAGCGCATCATACCTGTTGTGTTTGGCTTTTTTATGCTTTTTCAACTTAGTGTGTAATGTTACTGGTTGAGCATAAAAAAGATCTGCAAGGTTACAAAGATCAAGTCCACTCCAAAGGGAATCCACTTTCCAAGAACTACAGTGAATGACTCGTTTGGACTACAACACGTTTTTTCCGGGTTTTGTGAAGTCACAATGTTACTCATTTAAATAATCCCTGCCCATGTAATATGCAAATAAAGGGGTGAGGCCTGGTTGAGCTGCATTAGAGAAAAGTGTTGTTGCCAAAAAGATGTCAAAAAGATGCTGTTTTTTCCAACCCGTTATCAAAACTCACAACTTTTAGGTATTTCTTATTATTTGTAGTTGCATTTTCTATTTAGAGTTCCGATTATAAGTTTTATGTTGCTGCTATGATGTAAACAAAGGGCAAAGCTTTTCCTCCACTCACCTGCTAGCCAACATGTAAGGCTCACTGCCCCTTAGGAAAATTAACCACAGATTTGTGATTGATTACTGTTTGTATTACCATAGTTTTCCAACAAATACCAAGTGGTGTATTTGTATTAAGTGGTGTATAACATAACATTGTATCTAAAATGTATTAGAAAATTACAAAAAAAAAAATAAATATATACCACATATCACAAACGTCCTGTGAAATGCATGCTTGCAAAGTCCGTGCATAAAATCCGTTCTGCACGATCCTCTTGTTTGTTAAAGCTGCTGTCCGTAACTTTTTTTTTTTGGTTAAAAATGATCCACAATCAATTTTTGAGCAAGTACATAACCAGCCAGTGTTCAAAACTATCTCCTTACCTTAGCCCAATTCACAACGGTAAGCTTGTAATAATCTTTACTAATTCAAATGGTACTAGTGGGTTTCCGCGGGAAATTCGAGCATGCAGCCATTCGTTTTTGTGTCAGTACGTCACGTCTGTTTACATGAAGGAGTCCCAGCTAGTAGACTGTATGGCATGTGGAGGATGCTGTAGGTGGCGGATCATTTATAGCCTTTTCTCACAGCAGCTGCAATAATTAAACTTATCATTTTGATGGCGGATTGTAATCCAGAAAGGTCCAAATGACAATCATCAGTGACAACTGGAGATTAACCCGTAGTCAAAAGCAAAAGAGGAGTGGCTACAGAAATGGAAATCTACAGGTAACGCTAATACACACTAATAGTCACGCAATGCTAATGTTAATGTTGTTAACATTAACAATTTGAGAGCAAAGTATAACAATAATAATAATTTGTACGGTTTGACGTGATCCGAGCTAAGCGATCGTTAGATGTAATCACCATTGGTAGCGTGATTTATTGTAATGCTTTTTTTGGTCAGGACAAAAGTGGCAGACATGTTACTTACTTGTTCAGATGACATTCTCTGGTGAAAATTCTTATTTTGGTCATACTTCCAAGATGTAGAATCTGTGATTCCAAAGTACAGTATCCACACCGATGTGGTGACTGACAGCAAACATTAGATTCATCCACGCTGAGGAGCCGTACTGATGCACAACCAACGTAAAGATGATAATTCTGCAAATAACTGCAATTGCAGGTTTCAAACAGAGATGGCGACAAAGAGGCAAAACTTACGGACTGCAGCTTTAAGTCTGAATCAGGCTTGAATTGGTTTGAAATTGACGCCATCCATAATATTTACATCTGAGTAGAGCTTGCGGTTATGGTAAGGGGCATGACATTTCCCGAACACGTACTAAGAGGTGCCAATCACAACACACTGGGCCAGCTAACCAATCACAGCACATTTCCTTTTTTAAAAGGAGGGGCTTCATCGAAACAGGAACTAAACGGCATGTTCGAGACAGACTGGGGGGAGAGGTGCTGTAATAATGTAAATTATGTGAAAAAATAATGTGTTTTTTGAACAATCAAGCATGAAAGCATATTCTAGTACACCCCAAAAACAAAATCAAGACTTTGTAAAAGGGCATAATAGGACCCCTTTAAAATCAATATACTATAGACAATACTATAGAATATCACAAGACGTGTCACTCGTATTGTTTTGAATGGGAGAAAGTGCAACGCGCAATATGGCGGAATAAGTCCCGCCTTCTAAATAAGAGCCAATCGCCGACTGGTAAAGTCATCGCGTCACTGCAGCGGCTGTTAGAAGTTCCGGTTTCTATAGAAACAGTCAGACATGCGATGACTTTACCAGTCGGCGATTGGCTCTTATTTAGAAGGCGGGACTTATTCCGCCATATTGCGCGTCGCATTTAGGTCTGCGCATGCGCATTAGCTTGATCCAGCCTAAAAAATTTTTTTTTTTTGTCATGATTCGAGCGTTTGGAAAAAAATTTATCAGACAGTTGTTGTCAGATTTCATTGGTGATTACAAATATGAAATTTAATCGAAAGCTTGGCAAACAGCTTTGGAGAATTTGATGTTTCCCCATTCAAAGAGATAGGAGTTGCACTTGCATGCCCGAGAGGCGTTTCAAAGATGGCCGCCGAGTGAAATGACTTGTCTTAAAGGGACTTTGTTAAAATGTGCCTGATTTGCATAATTTCTTTAGTGAATTTGGTGCTAAAACATAGATACAGACGTGTACAAATAAACAGTGCTATCAGCGGGCGTCATTTATTGTACTGTTAGCAACATTTCCCCAGGGTTTTCTCTCTTCTGTAATAATAAGAACAGCTGCTTTTTTGAATTTCATTTTGGAAATCTTTCTCATCTTTATATTTATCCCAGTGGCTAGCAATGACTAGTTAATCTCTCTTGCTCTCTCTCTTTGTCTCTCTCTGTGTGTGAACACAGAGGAAGGAACTGGGAGGATTTTTAGGAAGTGCCTTTTAGAGACTTCCTTTTTTTCCTTCCTCCTGTGATGAAACAGAAATGAAAGGTGTGGCAAATAGATAATATTTCTAATGTGTGTGTGTTTTTTTTAAAAATTAGTATTATTATTAAAGTCTGAAGAGGGGAAAAAACACTTTAGGGAGCATAAAGAAAAGAGAATATTGCCACAGCTCCAGGGAACCACACTCTGCTGCTTTTCCACAAGCTGGAAATGAAAGATTACATAAGAAGCACAGAACGTCTGACGTTACAGGTTAGTCATGAGGGAATTGGGAGGTTTCTAATCCCAGGATGTGAGGGATGAGTCTGCAGTTTTCCTGTCTTCTTACAGCTGCTGGTGTGTTCATTCATCACTGCACTAATGTGAGTTACAGACCTTATTTAATTTGACATGAGTAAAAACTAGAGATGCACCGATGTATCGGCTAACAATCGGTGTCGGCCGATAAAAGCTATTATCACTATCGGCCATCGGCCGATTGTTTAAAAACTGCCAATGATCAGGGCCGATTATATCCTGTCAATCAAAAGGGTGCGGAAAAACGTGTTCAGACTGCAACTCATACATACTGTGTGTGAAGAAAATCACTCTTGTGTTGAATTTTAATGCATTAACAGTTTAAAAATAGTGACGTTAAAGCAGGCTCTTTTCGACCTTATGAATCACCCGTAGTTCAAGCCAGGGTTGCCAGGTCTGCGCTTTTTTTTCCTACATCAAATATTGTTTGTAGCGCCTCCCATCCAGTAATCGCAAAAAGATTTGTGCTTTATTACTTCTGATAAGAGTAAAAGTTTAAGTTTTCAAATTCTGTCCATTTTATCATGAAATTCAAACAATAAATGGCGTTTTGACGCTCTTAAATGTGACGTGTCAGATCGCTGTAATGCGCGAGTCTTTTCTTCCTCTTCAATACAAGTTATATCTCGAAAAACATGAATGAACATCAAAGGTATGTTGAAATATATTGTACAACTTACCAGAATGTACCATGTCTCGTGTAATCACTTTATTTGTGTTTCAACCGCGGAAAGACGTCAATAAAACAGCTTGTGAACAATGTCACATCATGTCACTTTCACCTCAGGAATGTTTTCCAGTGTTCACAGTTCCTTAGCTATCTACATATAAAAAACACTAGAGAGGAGCTTATTTACTGTTAATTATATGTTTGTGCAAATTTGCCATGATAACAAGTGCTTATTAAAACTACCTTATGTGATACTAAGTTTTATACATTTCAATTTTTATTTGAGTGTAATTATTATATCTGAAAATAAACAGCAGCTGAATATAATACCTCTGCTGTTAATTGTAACCTCTAATATTGTAGTGTACCAAATGAGAGGGTTCCCTGTATAGTTTGCAACATTATTTGGGAGAGATTTTTTTTTTCCTTAAGAAAAACCAAACTATCGGTATCGGCCGATATCATTCTGAATAATCGGCTATCGGTATCGGCAGAGAAATTTAGTATCGGTGCATCTCTAGTAAAAACGAGGCTGTGAGAGACAGTGAGATCTTTCAAAAAAGATTTAAGATGGACAAAAATACTCCATAAACTTTTTTAAATCCTGCTACATTAATTATTTACAATATTTTTTACAAAAATATAATAATAATTTTTTTTTTTAAATGTATTCCTCACATATAATGACAGTTTAATGCACTATTTTTAATTCTGCATTGAAATTTTTTTTTACAAAATAATAAAATATAAAACAAACTTTATTTCTGAACTGCCAAAGTACACATACAACGCCAATTGAATACACTTTTGTTAGTAAAAACAATTAGGAAATTAGGTGTGAACTGACCTCTGCCAGCCTGTTTGACGTTACATGGACCTACCCTTTTATTTACAGTATTATTTAGTACAGTTATAGTGTTTCTCCAGCCGTTCATGCTTGTTATCTAAGAAGAATTGCCTGCCATGTCACTTGTGTTTCAACATGGAATATAAAAATCATACTTTCAGTAGACAAAATCCTCACACTCTAATCCTAAAATGGACAACAGAATCAGACCGTGGGTCAGAGTTGGAAAATCACGGCAGACGAGGAAGCACATGGTCGCTGAAACAACAAACAATACCATGTGCTTACACAAATACACATTCACAGACAGACAGATGACCCTCAATAACAGAAAGACTGTTATGTTTTGGGTATCATGGGATTTCACATTTGTTTGTAAATGATAAACTGCTGCTCTGTTCACATTCATTTATATTGAACAATAACATGTTGTTAGTTGATGGAGGGAACAGGGTTAATCTGTTTTCTATCTGAGCTGACAGATGTTCACGTGGATGTGTGTCATGGATATAGCTGATGGCCAAAGCTCCTGCTTTCAGACACTTTAAGCTGTTCCTTCCTATGGACACTTTTACGTCCTAGGGGGTTGATTTTTATTAAAACTAACAGACGTTCTTTTAGTTATTATACACACTATCATTCAAAAGTTTGGGGTCGGTAATATGTTTTAAATGTTTTTGAAAGAAGTCTCTTATGCTCACCAAGGCTGCACATTTTTGATAAAAAATACAGTAAAAACAGTAATATTTTCAGCATCATGACTTCAGTCTTCAGTGTCACATGATCCTTCAGAAATCATTCTAATATGATGATTTGCTGCTCAAGAAACATTTCTTATTATTATCAATGTGGAAAACAGTTGAGCTGCTTAATATTTTTGTGAAAACCGTGATTTTTTTTTTTTTTTTTTCAGGATTCTTTGATGAATACTAAAGTTTAAAATAACAGTGTTATTGTAAAATAAAAACATTTATTTTAAATACAAATCTTTTGTAACAATATAAATGTATAAATGCTAACTCTCCTGTCGTTGGCTGCGCAGACGAGCACAGGACACTATTTAGATTCTCCTTAGCTTGGATAGCCTGCAAGTTGACCCTGGCAAGTTCGATTGCTAAAAAAGGAGCGTTTCTGTCCAAGCGATATTTTGCTACGATAGCATTCTTAAACGTTAGCCTGGCATGTATGGCTCTGTTTGGCAAACAGGTACGCTATGTATAGTGGGCATCCATACGGGTTTTGCACAAAAGATTAACATGATGACACATGCTATTCGATGAGTTGAATCAACTCCATAGCAACAACATAAATTTATCCACTAACCTTTCAGAAACTTCCAGATGCATTCTAAATGTTGTAACTTCTTCCTGAGTCTCTCCATCAGTGTCCAGTTTGAACAATGTAAGACTGAACATCGTTACTGACAATAGTCATTTCGGCTGCATGAGATTCTCCAACTTTGTTGTTGTTGAGCAGCCGAAGCTGTTAAAGCTCCGCCCTCTTTTGGAAAGCAGGCCAGGAGCAGCAGCTCATTTGCATTTAAAGGGACACACACAAAAACAGCATGTTTTTGCTCACACCCAAATAGGGGCAAATTTGACAAGCTATAATGGTCTGTGGGGTATATTGAGATGAAACTTCACAGACACATTCTGGGGACACCAGAGATTTATATTACATCTTGTGATGTCACTTTTTGAATTTTTATTAGTCATTGCTGAATAAAAGTATAAATTAAAGAAAAAAATCTCACAGACTCCAAAGTGTATAAAGGTGTGTTAGTGTATAAATGAATGTGTTGCCACTTTTCAAAAGCCTGTTATATTTTGTTTTACACTTGTTCTTGACCCAGACTTTCAACTTAACTTTTCAACTTTCAACTTTTCAATGTAAATATTATTAGAATGTTTGTACTGTGCAACAAATTGTATTTAGTAATTATGCAAATTTTGGAAAACATATTTTGTAAAATTGCAAAAAGTGTGGAAATATTATTTAATTGTATTTAGGTGTGATTTTATTCCAGATAATGTTTAATTTTACTCCCTCAGAACATTGCCATGCATAAAAACCTTTATTGTGTAATTTTGCATGAAATCAATGCTTTTGCAAGCTTATGCAAAATTTCCTTGGTCTCCTTGGGATTGTTGAGATGAAATAGGCAGAACTACAGCTGTATTCAAAGATTAACGGTCTCTCTCTCTCTTTCTTATAGTCTGAGAGGCCTCTGTCTCTTCATTTGAATGCCTCTCACGATGGCTAAGCGGGAAAGCGGCAGCACCAGCCCGGTGGTGCGTCAAATAGACAAGCAGTTCCTGGTGTGCAGCATCTGTCTGGAGCACTACCACAACCCTAAAGTCCTGCCCTGTCTGCACACCTTCTGCGAGAGGTAAACTGACACATCACAATAGAAAGTGCTTCGTGCATGAATGATCAAATGATTGCAATCACGCAATAGCCTGAATGTTACTTTCAGAATATGCTAAAGACTGTCTGTGTTCACTGGTGTGGAAGAAACGTGCTCAGTACCGCCCACAACACTAGAGGGCTGTCGCTTTGGGGGTGTGTCTGTAAAATTACAACAATCTAGTTGTCTTCAGTGTTGGGGAGTAACCACTTTAAAAAAAAAGACACTAAATTAACTACATTTTTAGTAGCACAACAGTAGCTGAACTGTTTTCAGTGTGTTAATGGTGTGCGTCTTCATTTTTTTTTGTAATATTGTTTTATAGCCAAACATAGCTTTATAGCTCTCTCTCTTATGAAGTGTTGGGGAATTTTATTCATTTTAGTGAATCAGATCATTTGGATAGTTCAGTTAAATGAGCCCCCATGCAGATGCTGTTTTTAAGTCTTTTTTCTGTAGCCATATTTAAAATAATACAAGAATTTTACAAAATAATATAACAGTTATTAAATTAAAAAAACACAATAAAATACACTTTATTTCCAAACTGCTGGAGTATACATACAATGTCAATTTAATACACTTTTTTACACTGTTAATCCTGCCACAGGCTAGCCACACTGAACATTTTATAAAATAATATAATATTTATTAAATTTTAAAAAATAAAATAAAATTAAAAACAAACTTTATTTCTGAATTGCCATCAATTTAATACACATTTTAAAAAAGAAATACCACAGTCTAGCCACTCTGAAATAATACTTACAATAATTTTACAAAAATATCACATGATCAATTAAATAATAATAAAATAAAATAAAAAACTTTACTTCTGGATTGTCAAATGACTTTATAATTTGCACTTTATAATTTGTATATATTTTTAAATCCCGCCATAGTCTAGCCACATTGAAAACTTAACAAAATAATATTTATTAAATTAAAAAATAGTACTAAAAATAATACAGACTTTATTTCTGAATTGCCAAAATACACATACAACATCAATTTAATACACTTTTATTAATCCTGCCACAGTCTAGCACATTGAAAGCATCCAAACGGCATCTGATTAAATAATTAATTATATTTTTGAATTAAATATCTAATATATAACAATGTAATTTAAGCAAAATTGAAATGGTTATGAGAGATGTCACTGCCTTGACCTCACAGTGATTGACTGCCACCCATTGTTTTTCACCTCTTGCATAAAGTTCAACATTTCTCAAGATTTCAACACTCACCACTAGAGAATGAATTTGAATCCCCCGCACAGCTCCACCGTGCCAGTGAACATGTACACTTTGACGTAATGCTCTTCAGGGCTTCCAGAATAGTAGGAAAGCAATGACCCAGATGCAGGATTTTGCTTTAGAATGGCTGTCGTATGACATCATGTTTAGAAACCGCCCGGTAAGGCAAAGACAGAGATGACCATATTCCCTCTGCCGTCACTGAGCTGGAATGTGAGGCTCGGTTTTTTCCGCTTTTATCAACAGATCATATGTCCTCACATGACTGTTGGCTACTTTCATTTTCTATCATCCTGTCAAAATATTTACCACTAAAATTTAATGAGACTGAAAAAACACAGACCACTATTAATCACGTCTTGGGTTATATCTTCATTTACAATCCATTAGATGTGGAGGGAAATCTTTACAGCTTGCTTTTAAGTCTTGCACTATGTTTTCATCACAGATGTCTCCAGAACTACATCCCCCCTCAGTCCTTGACCCTGTCCTGCCCAGTGTGCAGACAGACCTCCATCCTGCCAGAAAAGGGTGTTGCAGCACTGCAGAACAATTTCTTCATAACTAATCTGATGGAAGTGTTGCAGAGGGAGCAGGACTGCACCCGTCCCGAGGCCTCAAGTGGGCTGGAGTCAGCCGGTGCTGCTACATATGCCCCGCCCCTGTCCTGCCCCAACCACGAGGGCAAGGTAAGCACGCACACATACGGACTAATGAACTAAATGTACATACTTCGCTGCTGATAGGTGTTACGGTTATGGAATCTTATTTTGATATTCTGTTCTGTTTTCTTTATTTCCTGTTTCGCTGCTCTGTTTAGTTTTGGTTTCCTTGGTTTCTGATTATGCCCCTGTTTCTGTGATTATTATCAGCTGTATCTTATTTATATACCCTGCATATATACTCTCTGTTCAGTTTAGTTCTTTGTCAGTTCTTATTAACGTTAGCATTTGTGTTCCTGTGTACTGCAGTGTTTGACATTAAAGACTGTGGTAACACTTTACAATAAGGTTCATTAGTTAACATTAGTTAACTACATTAGTTAACATGAACTAATAATGAACTGCACTTCTACAGCATTTATTAATCTTTGTTAATGTTAATTTCAACATTTACTAATACATTATTAAAATCTTGTTATCATTAGTTAATGCTCTGTGAACTAACATGAACAAACAATGAACATCTGTATTCTCATTAACTAACGTTAACGAAGATTAGTAAATACAGTAACAAATGTATTGCACATGGTTAGTTCATATTAGTTAATACATTAACTAATGTTTAACTAATGAACCTTATTGTAAAGTGTTATTATTATAATTTGTAGTTATGTGCCTATGAATACACCAAGCTAGTTCTTATTTACCAGAAGTGCTATTTTAGTATTATTTATTTACGGTTAGTTCCTGTCCTTGATTCTGATTGGTCAATAGCTGTGTTTTATTCACGATAAAACACAGCTATGACCGCTTCTCCAACGGTTCTGTGTATCACTACACAACAACCACTCTTATCAATGTAAACTGTTTGTTCTCAATTGATATTGTTCATTGAAGCTTACTGTATTATGTAGAAGAGTGTTGTGAGAATTGTGAGAAAGTGATCGAGTGAACGAGTTTATTACCTGCATTAAGATTTAACATTTTCCTTCAGGTCAGTCCTATGTTCATAATAAAAAAATCTGTTTAAATGTCCGATGTATTATCTTGTCCTTTTAACAGTTAAGGGGTTTTCCCGTGACTGGCAGCGCTAGTCAAAGCATTTGTCAGTTGCGTCTTGTTCTGTGTTCACAACAATTCAGTCTTTTCAATGTAAAAGTCTTCACTACTGACTGACACACTCATAAAGACAGTCTTTGCCGCCATCTAATGGCGTAATAATGTAACTTCTGTTGCTGTTCGTGGTCAGGGACTATTTTTTTCCAGCGGAAGGAAGGCTTTTATTGCAAGTTTACTTCATGAAAGTTGCATTGATACATATTTTTGGCTTTAATATTTGTATCATGTGGTAACCGTTTTATAAAACTCCGCTTCGCGTCGTGCCTAACAATGCCCTTCAGCCGTGACTTATTCACGATACAGCACAGCCTCGAGTACCTTATTGCTTACATATATATATATATATATATATATATATATTATTGTTACATAAAAGTACTAATATACTATAAAAAGATAAATGTATTTAAATGTATTTATTTACTTAAGTTGTTTTTATTTATATACTATTTAGTATACTACTTTAATTTAGTATATTTAGTATATACTATTTCAGTTTTCTTTATAATTTTAGTTTAAATTTAATCATTTTGTTATGTGCTTTTGTCATTTTTATTGTTTTAAATATATATTTCTATTTAGGTGTAATTAAATTTTAAATTTAAGTTTTTCATCTGATATTTGTATTTTATTATATTTCTGCTTGTTTCAGCTAATATTTATATTTTATTTTATTTCAGCTAATATTTATATTTATTTTATTTCATACAGAGTCTTTCCCCATCAGTGTGTTCAGCATTTCAATGAGTTTTTGCCGCCCTCTGCAGGTCATGGAGTTTTACTGCGAGTCTTGTGAAACGGCCATGTGTTTGGAGTGCACAGAGGGAGAGCACAGAGAACATGTGACCGTTCCACTGCGGGATGTTCTGGAGCAGCACAAAGCTGCGCTGAAGAACCAGCTGGATGCAATTCGCAACAGGTTCATGCAGCCAAAAATAATACTAAGCTCACTGTTAATCTGAGCCAGTATTTGCAGCTCATTTTAACCCATTCTTTATACACTGAATCGTTCTTTAGGTTTAAAGCTCAGTTATTTAAAATAAATGAAAATAAAATACTTGTTTTCCCTTCTTTTAAAACATTTTTTATGAGTCTCTGCTGTGTTTGCATAGCCCACTGCTGGAGTCACACTATGACCTCCTTACGGAAAGTTTGACTGAACATTGCACTCATTCTGCATCCGCAGGCTTCCTCAGCTGACTGCAGCCCTAGAGCTGGTAAATGAGATCTCCAGGCAGCTAACAGACAGGAAGAATGAGGCAGTGACAGAGATCAGCAATACATTCGAGGAACTAGAGAAAGCACTGCACCAGCGCAAGACTGCCCTCATCACTGACCTGGAGAACATCTGCAGCACTAAGCAGAAGGTGAAAATCTTAGTTCACTCAAAAAAAAAAAAAAACTGCCATTATTTAACCCTTATGTAATTTTAAACCCATATGCTGTTATGTGGACACAAATATTATTTTATTATTTGTTTTATTGTATTCATTTTTCAAAGGGCATCTGCTGTAATTATATCAACTGTTGTTGCAGGTGCTGCAGGCCCAACTCACTGCATTACTGCAAGGGAAGGAGAACATCCAGAGCAGTTGTAGCTTCACAGAGCAGGCGCTGAATCATGGCAGCCCCACTGAGGTGCTCCTGGTGCAGAAGCAGATGGGAGAGCGGATGGGCGTTCTCGCCCGCCACGCCTTCCCTGAGCAGCCCCATGAGAACGGCCACCTGGACTGTCAGGTGGAGACAGAGGGGCTGCGTCGCTCCATACAGAACCTGGGAGTCCTGCTCACCACCAACGCCGTAGGCCACACCAGCGTGGCTACTGGAGAGGGTCTCAGACATGCTGTTGTCGGGCAAAACACCACTGTTACAGTGACCACAAAGGTTAGTGGCATTAAACACATTTAATGTTTGCATATAGTCTAATAAAGAAAATAAAGTAGTCGCTATACTCAAGGAAATTTATTTTAGTATAAAATGTGATTTTTACCTATGAGCCTGTTACTCAGTTCATTATATCTAGCAGACTGAATAGGTCCTGTAAATTACATTGTGTCACTCGAACCAGGGCAAAGTGAGTGCAGGCCAGTTAAAATTAACAAAGCTTATTGGCGATTACAACATGTTATTATCCAACGTAATGGCAAATAGGCTTTCCAACTAATGTAAATCAATATTTAAATAGTATATTAGTAGTAAATATATATCTCTCACGTGTCCCGCATTGTCCCACAAAGTCACATATAATGTCCTTCAACAAGCAGTAACCGGGTGATCACCCTGGTTGTAATACGCCGCACTTAATTTGTGAATATGACGCTTAAGTAATTAGTGTTCAATGCACTCATATAAATGTTCTGTCTGATAAATAAATAATAAATACATTTAAAATGAATGATAGAAATATAAATAATAACATTATTTATATTATTTATATAACATTATTTTTTTATTTTATATTTTAATTTATTGTACAGTAAAAAGTTAAAAAAAATTATTTTTAATTTAATTTGAATTTTGATGTATTGTAAAAAAATATATATTTTTATTTTCATAATTTATTTAAAATGTATTAAAATAATTATTTATTTATTATTGACAAATTGTTTATTATTTAAATATTATTAAAGAACTAAATATTTTTATGAAAATAAATAATATCTAGCATCTAAAAATATTTTTAAATAATAATTTAACCATTAATTAAAATGAAATTATGGAAATTAATATATATATATATATATATATATATATATGATTTATAATTCCAATATAATAATATTTTTTAAATATACGGCGTGCATATATATATATATATATATATATATATATATATTTAATTGTTATACTTTTTAATGTATTTAATTCTATAATTTACTTTGAATTTATTAAAATAATTATTTATTATTGAAAAATAAATTAAATAATTTTTTATAAAAATAACTTTCTAAATTTCTAATATCTGCCAAAATGTTGTAGGTTTGATCTATGAATATCACCATTGTGCCCTTGAGCAAAGCACAAACCACAGGTTATTTCAGAGGGACTGTCCTTGTAATAAATGCTGTAGGTTGATTTAGGTTCGTAGCATAAGCCTTCAACTGCTTTCTCTAGGACAAAGACGGTGAGCTTGTAAAGACTGGAAACGCTGCACTGAGGGCTCAGATCAGCGGTCCAGATGGAACAGTCACCGAAACAGACATAACAGACAACAAGAACGGCACTTATGAGATCGGCTACACTCTCCGCTCAGAGGGCGAGTTCTCCTTCTCCGTTCTGCTGTACGGGCAGCCTGTGAGGGGCAGCCCCTTCCGCCTGCGAGCCATTAAACCCTGCGACGCCCCGCAGTCACCTGATGACGTGAAGAGGCGCGTGAAGTCTCCCGGAGGAGGTGGAGGGGGTGGAGGACATGTGCGCCAGAAGGCGGTGCGCAGACCCTCAAGTATGTACAGTACAACGAAGAAGAAGGAGAATCCCATAGAGGATGAACTCATCTATAGAGTGGGTGAGTTGGGTGTTTTATTTACATCTTTACATCAGATTATATCCCGAATTCCAATAATACATATTTCAGAGATTGCACTAAATATATTTTAAAAGTACAGTAATATATTTTGGTATTTGAAGGTTTAAACAAAATATTTTTCCAACTTGAAAATATATTTCCTTAAGCCACAAGATTTACAACATATATTTAGCTTATATTTGAAACATATTTTGGTCAGAAAAGTTAGCCCCTAAAGTTACATGGCGAAGAAAAAAAAAATGAGATGTGAGGAAAACGCAAGAAAATGTTTTGTGTTCCCCCAAGAAACTTTGCGTTCGCTCGCAAAATGTTTGAGTTCCTCCGAGAAACTTGTTCGTTTGCGAAATATCTCGGGGGAACGCAAAACTTTTGCGAGCGTACGCAAAGTTTCTTGGGGGAACGCAAAAAACTTTTTTCCATCACCATGTCCCTTTAGGGGCTCTGTATAATCACTGGAAATGCCATGGGAAAATAAATGAAAATTCTCTGGTCAAAACGTGTGGGAACCCTGTTTTTTATGAAGAAAATAATGCAATAATGTTGTTAACCTGTAAAGATGAAAAGGTCATTTCTGCACTCTGCTTTATTGTTGGCCTGTGTCAGAATGTGTCAGCTGACCTCTTATTTGATGTGACAGGAACGCGGGGGCGAGAGCGAGGGGAGTTCTCCAACCTGCAGGGCATCTCTACCACCAGCAACGGACGAATCGTAGTAGCCGACAGCAACAACCAGTGCATACAGGTAAGACTAAGCAGCCTGACGGTCACCTTTAACAAGAAAATATATGAATAAATGTGGACTGCATAGCCATAAATCACTTTTGGTGTATTCTGTGATCTGATAGGTGTTCTCCAATGATGGTCAATTTAAGTTAAAGTTCGGGGTCAGAGGTCGCTCCCCTGGCCAGCTCCAGCGCCCCACTGGTGTTGCAGTGGACATGAATGGCGACATTATTGTAGCTGACTATGACAACAGGTGGCTCAACATCTTCTCCCCAGACGGCAAGTTTAAGGTAAGTTGCATTTCTTTCATGATTGTAGTTTTAATTGTTTAACAAAAAATTATTAATATAAAAAAGAATTAAATACATTAAATATAAAATGTATTAAAATTCTAATAAAATACATTGTAATCCAATAATGACTTCTTAAAATTAAATTAAATTAAATTAAACAATTCTAGAAATCACACATAGTCACGTGGCAGATTTGTTACTTACTTGTTCAGATGAAATTTTCCAGTGAAAATTCTTATTTTGGTCATACTTCCAAGACTACAATCTGTGATTCCAAAGTACAGTATCCACCGGTGCGGTGACTGACAGCCACACTTTCTCCTCAAAACATTAAATTCATCCGTGCTGAGGAGCCGTGCCGATGCACAACCCACGTAAAGATGATAATGCCGCAAATAACTGCAATTGCAGGTTTTGAACAGAGATGGCGACAAAGAGGCAAAACTTATGGCATGCAGCTTTAATAAAACTTTAATACATTAGCTCATCCATGAACATGATTTCTGCCTGAGTCCCGTCGGATTGCTCTCCATCAGCTATGGAGGTGAAAACTACAATTCCCATGATTCCACACTCATTCATGGCGTCATCAAGCTACGCCTTTGTTATTGTTTTGAAAAAGCGACCTCTAGCGGTGAAACTTACATACTGTGCCTTTAACTCACTTTTCCAAGCATCAGATAGCTTATTTATGTTGCTTGTGGTACACTATAAATGTCTACCATGTTGATTTGATTAATTAGTTGCTAATTATGTGCTAATGTGTTTTTCTTGGCTTTCTGGCAGAATAAAATTGGTGCAGGTCGGCTGATGGGACCTAAAGGAGTGGCTGTGGACAAGAATGGTCACATTATCACAGCAGACAACAAGGCCTGCTGTGTCTTCATTTTCCAATCCAACGGCAAACTGGTGACCAAATTTGGTGCCAAAGGAACATCAGAGAGGCAGTTTGCAGGTAATGTCTCTTATTTTGTTAGTCTCTTGTGCTACTGCACTGATCTTGAGCATTTATTTCATGGCCAGATCATGTTTTGATCAGATGACTCTTTCTGTTTCTCTGCAGACAAAAGTACTCCGAATACACCAACAGAGCCAAAGCAGAGTAAATCTGGCCCTGCCTTCAGTGCGTATTAAATTTTTTTTTAATTTTTAGGTGAACTATTCCTTGTTGTAGATTGTATCATTGAATATTAAATGAGGTCATTTTAAAACAGAAAATGACTCTGGAAAGCTTTATAAAATAATTGATTATCCACATAAAGAGAGCAATGCTGAGAGAAATGATTTGTGTGTGCGCGCGTGTGTGAGCATGTGCGTGTGTGTGCAGGAAGTGGTTGCATAAATCAAGTGTTCTCTATGCTGCCGGACTATTCCTTAGAAACAAAACAGCATCTTCTTAATGTGATAGTAACTCTCTCTTTTTCTCTTTCCTTCTATGGCCGTAAGGTCCCCATTTTGTGGCTATAAACAACAAGAATGAAATTGTTGTGACAGACTTCCACAATCATTCTGTTAAGGTACGGTGAGCTCTTCTGTTTTATTGCGTAAATTGTTCCACATGCCATAACATATAATTGTCAAACTCTAGCCAGGTCTGCTGTTTCTTTTTATTATGTTCTGCCTCTAATTAATGACACATCAATGTTACTTTTGTGCATAATTCAAAGTTGCTAATGATACACATTTCTTAACATTGTTCATTTTTTTTTTGTGGTCTTTTTTTCTCTGCATTTACAACTTCTTGCAGGTTTACAATGCTGATGGAGAGTTCCTGTTTAAATTTGGCTCACATGGCGAAGGGAACGGCCAGTTCAACGCACCCACGGGTGTGGCTGTAGATGGCAATGGGAATATTATTGTGGCAGACTGGGGTAACAGTAGGATACAGGTAGGCTATGGAACGTTCTGATTTTTATGTTCACATTAAATATGATTTATAGTAGTTTTATAGTTTGAGCAAATTCATAAATTTTTGTCATAAAAGTATATGTAAACCTGACTGTTTATATATAATGACCCCAGTATTTGCACACTTTAGACAGAATCCCAAATGTGTGAATTTCATTGCGTTAGATAACAAAATATCAAATCAAATAGCATCTGCAATTTATGCAATTATTTTTTGCAATTACTTTCAGCTACCTAGCCTATATATATATATTTGTGACCCTGGACCACAAAACCAGTGATAAGTAGGGTATATTTGTAACAATAGCCAACAATACATATACAATATGAGTCAAAATTATTATCATTAGGTAATTAATCATTAGGATATTAAGTAAAGATCATGTTCCATTAAGATATTTTGTAAATTTCCTACCATAAATATATCAAAAATTAATTTTTGTGAGTGGATATGCATTGCTAAGAGCTTCATTTGGACAACTTTAAAGGCGATTTTCGATTTTTGGACAACTTTAAAGGCGATTTTTGCACCCTCCGATTCCAGATTTTCAAATAGTTATATCTCGACCAAATATTGTCCTATCCTAACAAACCAAACATCAATGGAAAGCTTATTTTATTTAAAAAAATTGACCCTTATCACTGGTTTTGTGGTCCAGGGTCACATATACATACATACATACATACACACATATATATATGATTTTATAAATATAATTTGTAATTTCATTTTAATTTCTAATATAATTATATATTTTTTATTAAAAACAATTTTCAAAAACATGTTTCATTACTTTTAGCCACCTAGCCCTATTTTAGTTTATAATTTTATTTTGTAATTTCATTTTATTTTGTAATATATTTTGATTTATTATTTATTTTTCATTTTATATTGTACCAATTGGTAACACTTTACAATAAGGATTAATTTGTTAACATTAGTTAACTACATTAGTTAACATGAGCTAGCAATGAGTAATACTTCTACAGCATGTTAGTTAATGCATTAACTGATGTTAACAAACAAGACCTTATGGTAAAGTATTACCATATAATTATATATTTATTTTTTATTTAAAAAACTATTTAATATAGACTTTTTTTCAACCACCTAGCCCTGTTTTATTTTTATTTTTTAAATAATTATATATATATATATATATTATTAAAAATCAGTTCCACTTTATGGCCATTCATTAAAAAAAGTTCATAGTGATCTCTTAAAAACTACATCTTTTTGTTGTTTAGGTGTTTGACAGTTCTGGCTCTTTTCTGTCGTACATCAATACGACGGCGGATCCTTTGTATGGTCCGCAGGGTCTGGCTCTCACATCAGATGGTCACGTGGCCGTGGCAGACTCTGGAAACCACTGCTTCAAAGTGTACCGATACCTGCAGTAATTAAAGACTCACCTTGGTGGAAGAGTTAACAAATATACTGTAAGGTCTTCTTTGGCATTTCATGTTTTCCTTTGCACAAGTCTCTGCACATAAATTTCCAGCCATTTGACTGATGTTGATGTGAACAAACCCAGGGCTTCATGAATGTTGCATCCCTATTTGATCAATTTGTTTTAATAGCCATTTCCTAAATGAATGTACTGTATATTGAACCCAAGCAAGTAATAACAGTCACTGTGTATATAACAGTGACCAAAAGGGCAGCTATCTGTGTGCTTTTACAAACTCGTTCATGCAAAACTTAAAGCTGTTTATCAAACACCTCTGTTAAATTTATCAAGAATTGCAGGGAATAAAATGGGGGTCAGTAAATGTTCCCTGGGCAAATGATTAATGCAACAGCTTAAGAATGACCTGTGGATGGAGCTCAAAATTCTCACATCAAACTGGCCTTTTGTGCATTGACTAGCTGTACGTGTACGCGTTTGTATCATATGGTGTAAATTTGATCGCCATTGATTTGCTGTAATATGGTTTTTTGGAGATCCACTCTCTCTTAGTGCGCTAAAGCTCAATATTAAAGTAACCCAGCTGTCAATGTGCTTTACTGGCTTTACTAGAACTGCTTGTAGGTTCATCGTGCCTCTGATTTTAAAACTGACTTGGGCTTGCTACATATCACTGACCACAAGAGCACAATTGACATATTGCATGCTTTGTATTCACGTAAAAAGGTTATAAAGCAAGTTTATTTATTTTGTACACAATGGTATAATGTACAAGTTATTTTTCTAAGTTGAAGTGTTTTGTTTATCTGCAGTTTAATGCATTCAGTGGTTTTCACAAAGGTGTACAAATCTAACGTGTAGTGAAGTACAACAGTTTTTTTTCTTCATACATTGTCACCACATCAAAGGGAATGTTAATCTGTCATATCAAGATGCCGAAAATATGAACATAAAACAATAAGGGAAAATTAAATCACACAGCCACTGCTGCATTTTAAGTTGCCAAATTCATGAAAGAACAATTTTCAGGGTACTTGCCATAGTTTACCATATTACTGAAGCATTTACTACTGTTTTTTATTTAGTTTTATTGCTTGTTTTATATGAATGTAGGAAAATGAATGAAAAATTAAAAAAAAAATATACTGCATTAGAAATGAGTTTGATCATTTTGTCCCGGATGTTACACCACAAAGTACACGAAAGCAATGAATTCTGAATCAGGACAACATCTGTACTTTATATGGACTCATGAACATGTGCAAGCGATAAAAAGCCAGTGTTGTTTAAGCCACTAAATACAGTATTCTATAATAAAGCTATAGTGTATAACCACAACAGGACATGTGAAACATTTTAAACATAGTATTTAAACTGCAATAATGCACTCTTGAATATTTCTCAAAAATGTAGCATCTCTAAAAATACCCCTTAAAAGAGTACCTTTGTTTTATGGTGTTGTAATACTGAAAAGCTAAAGGTCAAGTCAAGTCAAACAGATAATATCTGGGATTACTGTAATAAATTTCTTCCATTTGACTTCCCTCTATGTAAGGGTAACATGAATCTACTGTATTGCCAATACACACAGAAAATTGAATTGAATTGTTTCAGACTCTATTTTCCAATGTACCAAACAACTGTAACAGTTTCTTTATATGTCAGTATGCACTAGAAATAAAAGCACATGATTTACAGAGCCAAATAATGATGTTTTAAGTGGTTATTTTACAATCTTCATTACGTTTTCTAAATATCACAGCGTTTAATGGGGTGTTGCTTTATAAATTCTTTAAGAAGAAAGCAGGCAAAGCGACTTGTGGTTGCTTTGCATTTATTTTCTTCTGGTATCCTCTCGATCCACATGTCACTGTGCAGTATGTACCTGAAACTTCAGAAACAACAGAAGGAAAATGTTTTATAACTCAAAAAGCAATTTTCATTTCGTTTTTTCAATAAACATCAGATTTCAAGGCTTACTGTTGTCCATCGTTATTCCGAACAGAGATTGCATTGTTCTGACCCATGATCAGATATTGTGCTTCAATACTCAGCTCCAATCCATCACAAGATAAGCGCAGTATCATCTGACGTGTGACATCTTTCTGGATACCAGAGTCCATCCCTTTAACAAGAAAGATGTTGATATATTATTTATTGCGGTAACAATTTGCAATAAGGTTTTACGTTATTAGGTATATTGAACTTTACAGAATCTATAACTTGAAGGATGTACAGTCAGCCGGCAATTATCACAAAATAACTCCAGACAGCGTGGTCAGGTAGGCTAATGACTGATGGTACATTGCACAGAAAAAACAAAAAAATTTGTGGACTGTGCACAAGAAATGTTGGCTGAAATAATCTTATGATTTTATCTGTATATTATCTTAAAGATTCTGTTATGAAAAAAGTCCATTACAACCAGGGCCTAAAACTATTCAATTTACGAAGAACTATTCAATTTCTTTACCTGAAAATTGTATATTAAGTAGGCAAACAGAATGTAAAATAACACTGCCTAGTCTTCACTGGACAAATTAAACATAGATTAATCCTTATTAAAGCAAGTTATTCAGTCAAGAGCAGTGAGTGTTTTTTATATTAGGCTGCTGTCACTTTAAGACCGAATGCACGGATCCAATATACTGATACATTCTGTACACAAGTGTTTTCTTTCTCAACTGTTTACATTTATTTAAGACATAACCGACCACTAGGATACTAGTAATTTTAACATCATTTTGTGTGAATTTCTCAGTTCAAGCGCAAGAAGAAAGACGTGAAAGAGAGCTCAATTTAGTATTTGCTAAATACTAAATTGCTCGCTTCGAATATTTAAACTTCCCAAACTGCACACGAGTAATGTATTGAGTATTTAAATATAAATATTTAAATGAATATTTGAATTAGCAAGGCTTAAACTTTCATGCAGCACTGGCCTGTCAACTGTCCTGAGCATTTGTTCACATTAATGTTCTCGCAACATTGTTAAAGTTCATAAAAATGTTACTGGCCAATTGCCGTTTCATATTCTCGCCAACTGTGATTTTTACTCGCATTTGGTGCTTGGCGAGTGCTTATTTTAGGACCTGATTACAACGCACAAAACAGTCGGTATAGCAATAAGACGAGCGCTGCAACAATATTGTAACATGTCCTTTGAGGTTATTTTCACTACACACGATAAATAAGATGCAAAATAGCGTCAGTTGCGAACATATGAAACAAGGGAAAACTAGTCCACTTATGTAATACGAGAGACATGAATGTAGTGCAAAATAATATCACGCTATGATCAAACAACTTATTTTTCAGTTGCCCAGATAAGCGGAGGGAGGACGACAGCGAATATTAGGAATATCTGACCAGTGGATGGCGTGATTCACCAATCAAAACCAAGTATTCAAAATAGCTGTACAATAAATAATAGCTATAACTTTAATCAACTTAAAGAAACTTATTACAACTTGTTTCATTTTAAATTGAAAAATAATTTGGACCAAACTTACCAGTCTGAAGAACATCAGTGATTAATGCGGTGTAGTACATAAAAACTTCATCGCTGCTTGAGTTGAGAATCTTAATCACATAGACTATAGAAAACAGAACACATTTAAAATATAAACAAGTATAGTGTTAAAACTTGGCAACATATTTGTACATTATATGACTTTAGTTTCTCACCATAGTCAACGGTAGGATCGTAGCAAGCATATCTACTCCGGGTGTCTTTTTTTATATCCTTGCTGAAGGTGACTTTCAGCTTTGGACAACCACCTGAAAAGTGTGAAATGCACATCTTGTTTCCACTTATGCATTTGTAGCCCATGTGTTACAATATAATCACAGTACACTACAGTTTTTCTCACCTTCTGCACATTTACACACATCCCCATCACACAGTTTGGAGATCATTGGGCTTTTCTGAGGGGCTGTATAGAATATGCCACATCTCTTTTCTGTGTAACACATTGAATAGCATTAGTCAGTGTTCACCACTCAAAAGTGTTATCAATAAATGTTCGGTTAATAGCATTCGATGACCTGGGCTGTAATAGTCATAGATGACAGCAGAAGCAGGTTGGACAAGGCCCATGGGAACCACCTGGTCAGCACCAAACTGAAGACACTCGGTTTCGGTGATCTGTTGACATGAACCATATAATCAAATCATTTGTGTCTGCTGGATCTGTTGCATTAGCCAATTTAACTCCTTAATGCCATTTATGTTCAAATTCAGCAGTAAAGAAAAAAGAAAAAAAGATGCAAACCATATATCAAAAAGAAAGAATTTGAAATTCATGGGATTCTTGAATTTCTAGAAACTTTTCCATTACCTTTGCAAAATAAAGATAGACTTTATTATGGTGGATTTCATAGTGATCATTATACTTCTCTGAGCCCTTTACATTCTGTGGGGGGAAAAATGAGAAACGAAATAAATTCATATTTAAATGTCATTTTTTTATCACATAGTATTTGTATTATTTTTATATCACATAGTATTTGTATTATTTGCATCTGAACAAAGTCAGGAAATAACAGACAACTTCCAGAAATAATCATGCTTTTATAGTGCTTATTGTAAGAAAACTTGTTCTAAATGTTTTATTTATTTTGTCTATTTAATTTTGATGTTTACAGAATACAGATTACAAAAATGGTAAATACTATTATTTATAAATATGATTAATATTATTTACAATGTAATGTTATGAAGGTGCAATGTGTAAAATTTGGGAGGATCTATTGACAGAAATGCAATATAATATACATTACTATGTTTTCAGTGGTACATAAAGACCTTACATAATGAATCATGTTTTTATTACCTTAGAATGAGCCATTTCTATCTACATACACCGCAGGTCTCCCCTCCATGTCAAGTCGCCATTGGCCCTGTCCCAAATGGCACACTTCTATGCACTTTCGGTCTTGTGGACTTACAATGGCTGCCGCGTGCGCGTGTCCGTTAAGTCCACGAGACCGTAGGGTGTCCCATTTGTCAATTTTAGGCTTCAGAAGGGTGCTCACGAGCGCCCCCTTTGCGGCCGATATGCGCCCTCGACGCGCACTTTTGCTGAGCCCGCACTGGTGCGAGCTCCGTGGCAGACTTCTTCCCGACAGTCAAAGCGACGTTACGTCACGAAAATGCGGACTCGTAGGAAGGCCGTGAGTGTTTAGGGTGCCATTTGGGACAGGGCCATTATGTGCCGGCATGTTTCTACAGAAACAGACAAACTACTCTACAGAGCGCGTTTCGTCACTATGTTGTTCTTCTGAATCGTGCGTGTTTTTAGAGGCTGCTTGCATCATAACTATGTTGAATACGCACAAAGTAGTAGTAGTCGTCGTCTGGTTTATTAAGAAGCAGAGACCGTTCTTTGTTAAAGGGGACCTATTATGTAAAATTCACTTTTGCATGGTGTTTGGACATAAATGTGTGTTGGCAGTGTGTGTACACAACCACCCTATAATGATAAAAATCAAACCACTCCTTTTTTTTTAATCCCCATAAATCATAAGCAGTGTCTCAGAACAAGCTGTTTCCAGATCCCTGGCAGTGTGACGTCACATTAGGCACAGGCCCCGCCCACGAATGTTGACAGACACTGCCGTTTTTACATAGAACCTGAGCGAGTTCACAGCCAGTTGTACAGTCCGCCATTGCTGCACTGACGAGAATATCTCCCAAGTGTTTTAGGTGTTCTGTAGCTGGATGGATTAATCCACACAGCTCTCTCAATTTACTCCCTAAATCTGAGCCGCTGAAGACGAGGTGGATTAATTTTGTTTTCGAAGAAAATGCACCCTCAACTCTACCGAAATTTGTTTATGTCTGCGCGAATCATTTCACACCGGACTGCTTTGTGAACAAAACAGAGGTTGTGCTAAAAAGTTGTTACTCAAGGATAGATCAGTAACTGTTCGTGATCCAGCTTACAGTCTCCAGAGTGATACTGGATACAGCAGTAATGAACGTGAGAGCACTTTACAGTTCATCGGAGTTGATTTACGGATATAAAGTTTACCAGTTTATTAAGCACCACCCAAAAAGGCATAAGGTTTTATATATTTGTTTATTGTTAGTTGTAACGAGTGTTTCTGTGTACTTCGCTGTGTATGTTGATGATAATGCAAGGGAGAGAGAGAGTTTATGGATATTATTTTAATGCACACTTGCACTGTTTTATTAAGCTCTTACAGTGATTTTCTAGAGTGAAAACAGATGCTTCATATTTTGTGTGAAGTATAATAAACGTTATAAAACTCATCGGTAAACTGGCTTGTACTAATATATTGGATAAAAACAAGAAGACAATATAAATTATAACCGTAATTAAACTAAACTATACCTGTTCTATCTCCATGCAGCATATATTCGCAGTTTCTGACATTATAGTGCATCCTGACACCGGAGAACGAGCTCTTGAAGCTCCGCCCTCTTAGGCCGAGCAGCTCATTTGCATTTAAAGGGCCCACACTGAAACGGCACGTTTTTGCTTAACCCCAAAAAGTGGCAATTTTAACATGCTATAAAAAATTATCTGTGGGGTATTTTGAGCTAAAACTTCACATACACACTCTGGGGACATCAGAAACTTATTTTACATCTTGTAAAAGGGGGCATAATAGGTCCCCTTTAAGGCAGGAACACACCAAGTTGACGCCGACGAACTAGTGGCGATGAAAGCAGACTGCGGGGTTGGCTCACGTCGGCAGCGTCTGGGTCCAAAGTTGCCCTGACACACCAAACCAACGCTCTGACAGCCGACGGCCAAGTAGCACGTCCGTTCTGCGCCTACGTAAAATGAAATGCCTTTCCGTACCAGCAGGTGGCAGTAGCTGAACAGCAAATCAGAATGATCAGATGGCCCGGCGTACCAACAAGCTCCGACGCCGTTTCAACATGTCGAATCGGCCGAAAAAAGCCGCCGAGGACCAACTTCAGCCGACGGTGCGGAACACACTGAGAAAACTTAGTCGGCCGACGAACAAAAACTGCCCGACGGCCGACCATCGGCTTGGTGTGTTCCTGCCTTTAGAAGTAAGAAGAAACCTCATTGCTTCACACAAGCTACTCTCTGCTCTCTCAGACGACGACATGTCAGCCAGATGGCCACTGTAGCTTCTCCGAAAGGGAGGGGTACGAGGGGCATGCGCTGTTAGTTGCAGTTCGCAACCTCGCCGCTAGATGCTGCTCAAATTTACACACTGCAACTTTAAAGAATATTAATAAGTCATATAAATAATGTTTTTTGTGAACAAATACAGTAGTCAACATTTGAAGTGGATCAAAAAAGTTGTTAAAACCTTCTTCTTAGGACAACTTAGTTCTTAGGACAACTTTGATTAACTTTTTTGATCCACTTCAAATGTTGACTACTGATAATAATAATAGTAATAATAATAATAATAATAAAGCATATGCACATGTTCCAAATCTTTGATGTTTGGTATCAGTCCACTTAGGAGTGAGATGTCCACCATGACCATGCCAACAGAATTCTTCTTTTTCATGCTGTGGGAAGACAGAGGAGAAAAAATAGTTGATCTCAGAGAGGCCAAACAATACTGCTGAACATTTATATAACAAAACAATCATTTTTAAATGCATAAAAAAAGATTGTTTACTGTGCTCACCCCACACACACTGTGTATATGAGTGAACTCTCCTTCTTTGGCTCCTCTGAGATTTGTCTTTTTCTGCGGCTGCGAAGATCAAACCATTCTATGCTACTCATGGGCTCATCTTTTTGATCTTCCTCGGCTTCGTAATTGTAAAAATCATCATACGCTTCATCATTGTGAATTCCTACAGAAGAGCATAGATGATGTTTGTAACTACTCCTCCTCAACCGTCTGAGGTCACCCTCACCCAAATACTAGATACTCGATAGGTGCAACTTTGAATAAAAAATTTATAGTTTAAAAAAAAAAAAATTTTTATACATTATACACACAATTCAAAATTTATTTCTTATTCAGTGACCTACAACAGCAGCGGCTGTCATATAATGTTACATACTGTATTCCAGCTCTCCTTCCACTGTAACACTAAGGTGAAAAAGATCACAGTATGATTCATCCTTCTTCATAGTTCTGTATGTCTGCACAACCTGTAACGAGCAAAATGCCATTTAAAATACCATGAACTGAAACATCATAGATCAACAAAACAACAATACAAAAACTTCTTACTGCTAATGTTCCACGTCCCGTTCCCTGAACATTTAGGGTAACTTTACCAGCATTTCTGACCTGTGTAAACAAGTTCACGTATAGTGAGGTATTTTTTTTTTACTTGTTATGTCATACTTTATCACATATTTGAAGACCAATAAAATCACCTAATGAGTTTTCTGCCTAGGTTTCACATTCCCCATTAAAACTGGATGTTTCAACATATTAAAACGTTTGTTCCTTTTTTTTTAAATTAGTTACATCAAAGCCATGAACCTACTTTCTAGTCACTTGAATATGGAATTAGTGGGAGGGGCTTATTCAAGAAAGAAAAGAAAATCTGGGCAGTACAGGATCAGTCATCACTATTTTTAAATGTAAAGTATATGCATATATATCCGCTGAAGATATACAAGTCAACTCTTAGGAATATACTAGTACCATTACTGTTTTAAGTAATCTTTCTTACCGTAATGGCTGCTGCAGTGAGCGCATTATATTTGGTTAAGTGTAAATCTTTTTTGCCATTTTCATGGCACATTTCCACCCTCAGATCCAAGTCTCCTACATCGTTGTTCTGTATGCTGTATTTCGACAGAGCCTCAAGGGCCAAGACTGTATCCTATATATAAAAATATATTTAAAAAAAAAACATGGATTAATGCAAACTGGAAAACCAACACAAAAGATGGTAGAATTGGGGCTGACAAGTTTAAAAATGCTAATGTGTCAGAATGACTCGTCTTGGGCCTAACATTTTCACATTGTCTTGTCATCTCACACTGTTTTTAAAAAGGTTGTATGTTTTTTGAAATAAGGAAATTTGCATCGAGATGTTTTGTGGGTTGTACATGACCCATGTGCATTCACTATGGTATTAAATACACTTGTGCAGCAACCTGAGGTTAGTTGCCTACTGTGGTTCAAGGCAAGGCCACAATGGTAATAGCTCATGGAGAACACTTTAGTGTGTTTTAACCGGTTTCAACCTGCAACATATTTTTTATTATTATTATTATTATTATGCCTCACTGCTGTTTCACATTTGAGTACACAAAGTTGTTATTTTATGAGGTTTTTAACTTATTGGTAAGACAATCCAGTATAATGCAATGTATGTGATTGTGTGTGTAGGATCAATTACCACCAGACATTGAGATGGTTTGGTTTAAATTATGATATATGTAAAAGGTACACTACTGTTCAAAAGTTTGGGTTAGTAAGTTTTTTTCTTTTTAGTGTTTTTGAAAGAAGTCTCCAATGCTTACCAAGGCTGCATTTATTTGAACATTAAAATTGTGAAATATTATTATAATTTAAAATAACTGTTTTCTATTTTAAAATATTTAAAAATGTAATTTAGAGTATTCTTGTGATGCAAAGCTGAATTTTCGGCATCATTACTCCAGTCTTCAGTGTCACATGATCCTTCAGAAATCATTCTAATGTGTCTAATTTCTGTCATTAAGTACTCACCGTCATGTCGTCCCAAACCTGCAAGACCTTCGTTTGTCTTCGGAACACAAATTAAGATATTTTTGATTAAATCTGAGGGTATCTGATCCACACATAGAAAGCAATGACATTGCACCTTTTGAGGTCCAGAAAGGTACTAAAGACATCGTTAAAACCAGCGATGTGACTACAGTGGTTCAACCTTAATGTTGTGAAGCGACAAGAATACTTTTTGTGTGCAAAAATAAAACAAAAACAACGACTTTATTCAACAAATTCGTCTGACCCGTCAAACTGCTATGCTATTTTCGTTGCAGAGCTTCAGTGTTTATGTCTGAATGCGGGCTCACGCATGAGTCGTGCTGCTCATGTGACCAGAGCCGGCCACTACGTTCGGACGTAAACACTGAAGCTCTGCAACGAAAATAGCGTAGCAGTGTGACAGGGGAAAGACACATTTTTTGAATAAAATCATTATTTTTGTTTAAGGTTGAACCACTGTAGTCACATCGCCAGTTTAAACGATGTCTTTAGTACCTTTCTGGACCTCAAAAGGTGCAATGTCGTTGCTGTCTATGTGTAGATCAGATACCCTCAGATTTCATCAAAAAAATCTAATTTGTGTTCCGAAGACAAACGAAGGTCTTACGGGTTTGGGACAACATAAGGGCAAAGAGCTAAGTACATTAAAGCTGAAATCCAACCTGAATGATGATACAGAATAACATACAATCACTAGTGATCATCAAATTCTTTTAACAGTTTATTTTACAGACTTTGTGTTTAAGTCTTCCACTTTTTTTCACAAAACCTTTGCTCTCTAGAAACCCAGTCAGTTTGGGTTAAAATTCGTTGAAGTTCAAGTATTAGCATTATAAACACTGAATTAATACCAACATATGAAATTAAATTAAGGACATGCATCAGAAAAATTGGGAGTGTTGGACAATAAATATATAACAGCTTGACAGAAACTGTTTTTGCAGTGTTGTCTTATATTAATGTCCGTTAAAGCAAGACTATGTAAACACAAACACAGCCACTTAAATTATTGGACAACAGACACAGCAATGCATCATGTTCTATAAGATACGTTTTTGTACGTTTTAATCCCCAGGATCACGCTACAAACATGATGATCTTAACTTTAATTGTTAATTTACTATTAATGGTAAATGTGTAAAGTTGCATAAAATTGAAATACTCAATAAAGTAGGCTAACTACGTTACCTCAAGATGTGTAATAGTTGGATTCCACAACTGATAACATAAAACATATATAAGACAATACAACATTTACTGTAGGTGTCATAAAATGTACTGATGACTTAATTTGAGAAATTTTCTGTTGCGCTTCTGATTTGGCTGTGAGATTCGCCGATTTTGGGTGCGTGAGATTCTGTTGTCCAGTTGGCATTTTCACCCCAAAATGGCTGCCGCGCTACCGAAGCGCCACCTAGTGGCTGTTACCCAAAAAGCATCAGAGTTTCGCCTCTTGGGTTCTATACTCTTTGATAAGGGTGAGTACTTAATGACAGAAATGACAGAAAACTAACCCTTTAATGCTTAAGTATTTTTTTATTATTATAAATGTTGAAAACATGTATCACTGTTTTTGTGGAAACTATGATGCATTCTTTCTTTGAATAGAAAGAAAAATAATTGGGAGTAAAGTCACATTCAACATTTTATAGTTAAATTTTTCTGCAACCCACCTGTGTGGACTGGAATCCACCACCATACTTGCGCTGCTCTGTCAGCCAGTTTGCAGCACGTTTAGCAGTCTCCTTGTCACGCACAGACAGCATACTGAGTAGAGCATATGCTGTGGTTTCCACAGACTCAGCATCAGCTTTACCCTCTAATTTGTCTCTGCCACCCTTGGCATTCCAGAAACACTTTGCTGTATAGAAAGGTGAGAAAAGATGATGCATGGATTGGATAATATGATAACTGAGCTAAATAACTATGACCAATTTTTTTCAAATGCTAATAAGACATGCATCTTCTGCAGTTTTTGAGAATATATTCTGCTATGTTAAGTGAATTATGTTCTAAGAGAAAGAATTCAAGATGTAAAATTGCTGGTAATAATTTAATTACTAACTGTTGTCACAATTAGCAATGTCTTTTAACTTCTGCTTCAATCGTTGGGCTGCTGCACTTTCATGGTCATGAAAGGTCAGGGCATAAGCTGTGATGGCAAGCGAATAGGGACTCTCCAAAGCATCCAACTGCCCCTCTAGATAAGACCTTGCTTTATCAATAGCTGCTCTCTGGAAATAAACAGAGGTTTGTACAGTTTATTTAGTAGTTAATGAATAGAAGAAATACTCTGCCACTATTAATATGTTACCAGTTCTGAATCACTTCCCAGCTCGTACACTTTCAAAGCATTGTTCATTGATATAAGGAGAAAGGCAGTTAAGGGGACCTCATCTTTGGCCTGTCCAACTCCTCCCTGAGGACAAATATTTGTCTTTTTTAAGTCAATGTTAGCAATCAATATAGAACAAATAAAATAAATATGCCCTTTTGCTGTACCTTCATTCCTCTGTCATATAGGCGATTGGGATCATCCCATGCACCGTTGCGCTTCTGTTTGGAAATGAGATAAGACATGGCCTCCTGAATATACAAGTCATTCACATTGATAATGCCCCGAGACTCCGTCAGCTCCTTTGCAATAAATGCAGTAAGCCTAAAGGAAGGTTGGATAGAAGTTGAAAAAATAAATCACTTTTGCACTAATCAAAAAAACAAAAGTCTTAAATTATGTATGGATGTAGTTTATATATATATATATATATATATATATATATATAAATAATACATTTTAAGCATTTAGCAGATAACCAAAAACATACCAAATACTGCTGGGAGTCCTCAGAAAGGCTCCGTAAGAACCATCAGTTTTCTTGTATGTGAGGACTGTGTTGTAACCTGGTACATAAGAAGTTGAAACCAAGATGTATGTGGTATATGGTATATATGATGATGATCACATATTTTAATACTAAATACTTTTACATAATGGTGGGCCCAACAAAACATCTTGTCTCTCATATATATGCAAATATGTGATATATACAATACTGTTCAAAATTTTGGGGTCAGTAAGGTTTTTTTTTTTTTTTTTTTTTTTTTTAGAGAAATTAATCATTTTATTCAACAAGGATACATTCAATTTAAGAAAAGTGACAGTAAAGGCATTTATAATGCTACTAAACATTCTATTTCAAATAAACGCTGTTTTTTTTTAAACTTTCTATTCATCAAATAATCCTGAAGAAAAATGTATCAAAGTTTCAACAAAAATATTAAGCAGCACAACTGTTTTCAATATTGATAATTATAATAAATGTTTCTTGAACAAATCAGCATATCTGACCGAAGACTGGAGTAATGAATGGCGAAATTCAACTTTGCCATCACAGCAATCAATTACATTTTAAAATAAAAAATGGAATTTGATCAAATAAATGCAGCCTTGGTGAGCAAAAGGGACTTCTTTCAAAAAATAAAACAAAAAAAAACAATCGCACTGACCCCAGGCACACGATTTCAATAGAGGGGGAAGACTGCAATTTAAATTGTGGGGGACCCCCACCCAGACCATGATTTCCACCAAGGAAAGTCTACAGCAACAACCTGCAATGGGGTGCCAGATACCCTAGCTACGACCCTGCTCATAGCTTATGACCTATTTACTTAAAGGATTAGTCCACTTTCAAATAAAAATTTCCCGATGATTTACTCACCCCCATGTCATCCAAGATGTCCATGTCCTTCTTTCTTCAGTCGAAAAGAAATTAAGGTTTTTAAGGAAAACATTCCAGGATTATTCTCCTTATAGTGGACTTCAATGGTCTCCAAACAGTTGAAGGTCAAAATTACAGTTTCAGTGCAGCTTCAAAGGGCTTTTAAACGATACCAGACGAAGAATAAGGGTGTTATCTAGCGAAACGATTGGTCATTTTCTAAAAAAAAAAAAAAAAAAAAAAAAAAAAAATTATATACGTTTTAACCATAGACGCTCATCTTGAACTAGCTCTCTTCTTCTTCTTCTCTATTAGAATTCCGGCAGTGTAGACACTGCTAAGTGTATTACTGCCCTCCACAGGTCAAAGTTTGAACTAATTGTTATATACTTGCACTAGCACAGTGGTTCCCAAACTTTTTAGAGTGGAGTACCCCCTGAGGCATTCACCATCCTTCTGCGTACCCCCTCTCTTCCACTTAGACTGCACCTTTTCCATTAAGGGACAATATTTGCCCCCTAAATTGACTTACCAGTGCATTTATTATCTTTATAAATACCTTTACAACATTAATAACGTTTTAAATATATTATGGGGGTGAGTAAATTATCAGGAAATTTTTATTTGAAAGTGAACTAATCCTTTAATGTTTTGTCATCTGCAGGTATCTCATTATGGATACGCACCAGTTTGGATCATTGCTTGGGCCTCATCTCTTCGTTCAGCTTTCAGTGATATCCATTGTTTGGTGGCATCCAGGTACCTCATGGCATGAATAGCAGGAGACATCTTCACCATAGTCTGCTCCGCACAGCCAGTGGGCAGCTGAATGAGTTTATCAACACCCTCAAGGTTTAGACAGTTATCTACTGACTCGCCCATCACCCCACCTGGAAAATAACAAGGTCATAAATAATATATATTAGGGAACTCAATAGATTAAAAATTTTAATTACAATTAATCACACACTTATTATGAAATTAAGTATACACCATTTATCTTGTTTAACATGTTAATTTTGTCATAATTTGCTATATCCTACAAAGTAAACCATCAGATTGAAGGGTGATTTTCTGCAAGGTAAATTTAGGTATCTTTCCAAAAAAGGACACTTGGAGACTACAAAAGGACATCAATTAACCAAATGATAAGTGTAAAGGTTATATTTTATTCTGTTTTTTGAATTAAAGTATATTTGTATTGAATTCTCCTTCATCGTGCACTTCCTTGCAACAGCCTACTGTGATAATAAAGTCCATATAATTCATATATTTATGCACACCAAAGCACCCATTACACACCAAAGCACCCATTACAGAAAAAAAAAAAACTTTTCTGAATTCACAGTATGTCAAGTTGCGATACTGAACAGGAGTTTGCACATAAATGTAACGGACTCATGCGTGCTTACTGTACGACTCCTGTACATCACCGCAATCAATCCTCAGCATCAAAACTTTACTAGTGAGACGCTGGTTTGCTTTATCCAGCCGAGAAACGTAGTTTGCTTATTATCTGGCCATACAACGGTGGGATGTTTTGACATTCATCTCAGTGGTGTGCGGTGGTGTTTTAAAATGAGGAGGCAAAGTTCTCACATTTTTTATATACTGTATATCAAATGTAAATGTATGTCCTTTATTCTCAACTGTCCTGGTTAAAAAAAATATTACATAAAAAAGACCAAATACATTCTATTTTGTATTTTTTGCAATAACTATGTAATGTTTTTTACATAAAGGCAAGCCTCCTGCTGTAACTTCACCTGCGGGTGTCGCTGTTGGACACTTACTTTATAAAAACGAGTGACTTTTACATTTTGTAATATTTGCGTTGTTTTATATTTTGTAATATCTATTATTTTCTCATCCAGTTTTTTTTTTTTGAGGAGACACTGCCTACCTTGCATCCTCGGAGGAAACACACCTGATATATATATATATATATATATATATATCCCACCTCACCTTTTAAACTCAAAAAGATGTTTGAGTCTGTCCCACCAGGGATCTCATCATCAGGGACTGGAATATCAATCTCTAATTTCCTCACTGTGCATAAAAAGACAAATAAAAAAAAGTTTATTGCAATGATGAAAAGCCTAAGAACAGATCTACTGATTATATATTGGATTCTTACATTTTGGATCAATGTTGAACTCCATGTCAATAGAGGCGATTTCCCCTTCCCCCTAAACATGGATTCCAAAGAGAGTTTTTAGGTGTCATACTGAATTACTTGTAGGAAATCACAGTAAAATCGTGGAATGCCATCTTAACACACTTTACCTCCACACGGAGCTCCTTTTCTACTCGGTCACTGGCAGTGTCTGAGGCATAAGCCAGCACAGTGATGGGGATATTTCCGATAACAAGGGGGACCACGGTGAAATAAACAGCCACTGCTGAGTTACCAGGAACCATGACCTCCTCCCTCACCTCACTACCGCCAGCAGTGCACAAACCTTCCTTCTTATTCATCTTTACTATTACCTATAGAGACACATGATGCAGCATCCTCAGCCATTAAACTGGAACTAGAGTTTTGCTGAGTTTCTACAAAGCATTTTAATCCTGTTTGTCACACTAGTAATTTTTCAGGCGTGTGTCTTTGTTGCTGGTTAGAAATAATAGCACCTAAAATAAAGATTCATTAAATTTACCTTTAAACTCTCTAGCTTGTAATTGTACACAACAGCTTTAATCTGAAGCTGCTCATTTCTCTTCACAGAGTAAGGAAGGTTGACAGACAAAAAGAAATCCTGGAAGACCCTAAGGGGCTTTGGCTCTGCAATGCAGAATCCTGGGAAAAAAAAAAAAAAAAATAGCACACCATCTAAATAGCACACCAAATGGTGATATATATATATATATATATATATATAAAACAAAGGCAGATTTTGAGTTAATGGCAACCTTTTGTGGAGGAAATGCCCACAGCCTGTACTTCCCAAGTGGTTATAGAATCAGGAGCAACTGCTCCATGCCTTAAAGTTCACAAAAGACAAAAAAGTATTTACATAGAAAATTTACATTAGAGGTAATTTATTCTGTTAATCAGAATTACAGTAAATACGTATATATACAGTTGCAAGAAAAAGTATGTGAACCACTTGCAGAATATGTGAATATGTGAAATATTTTAACAAAATAAAAGAGATCATACAAAATGCATGTTATTTTTTATCATCCAGGTAACCACACACAGTATTAAGAACCAATGATTCACAAACTTTTGAACTGGGTCATTTGAATAAATTCTGCTATTTTTTTTGTCTCGTGAATTATATGTAAACATATTTTATGTAAAATATCTTAGGACAGTACTAAATAAAAAATAACATGCATTTTGTATGATCTCTCTTATTTTGTTAAAATTTTTTACATTTTCTGCAAGTGGTTCACATACTTTTTCTTGCAACTGTATATATATATATATATATATATATATATATATATATATATATATATATATATATATATATATAAACTCATTATAAAATTTAAATATTGTCAAAAATATTATCTGATTAATGGGTGACCTGATAATGCCAGTCCTATCCGATTCAATGACTGTCCACATCCATGATTGTGGGAAATATTTACGGAGGTAGATTGCATCCTCATTAATAACAATTTCGTCCAGTGTGTCGTCAGTGACTACAGTGAGAGACAGAAAAAGAAAGTAGATTTCAGCTTTTGCAAGTAGCTTAGCTTAACCTCCATGTTCTAAACAAACAATTTTTGAATAGTAATAATAATCATTTAAATTATAGTTGCAGTGAAGCCAATTTCATATATAGACAATATTTTAACATTATTATTATTATTATTAATATTATTAAGGATACTAACACTAAAAAAAAAATAATAATAAGTACTATTATCATTATTATTATTGAGATATTACACTAAATTGGCTTTACTGCTTACTCATTTCTTTGTCTGTTTTGATTAAAAAGTCAAATCACTGTAGAATTGTGCAATAAATGTGGTTTTAATCCAAGAAAACCTTTCCGAGAAGTTATGCAAGACAAATTGTACCTCTTCCAAGGCTGGTTTTTCTCTTCTCCAATTTCTCCCACTTCCTCCTTTCATTTGCAGCTTCACAGCATTTTTTAAAAGCGTTACGACAGCTGTCCGATTCTTTTACTCTTTTGAGACGCTCATCACAGGACGTATGCATTTTGCTTGGCCTTACACCATCAAGACAGCATTTCCTGTCGTGGTTCTTATAGTGGTTGACTGTGGTGATGATATAATCATTTGACATGATTAAATGACAAACCATGCGAGGAATGATCAAAGACTGTAAAACTGTTGTTTTGCATCTTACCGACTGCATTGTATTTTTGAACATAGTCTGCTGCTCTCCTGATGCGGGGTTCAGGTTTAAAGTTGTAACACTTATGCACTGAAAAGTAGTAAAAAAAAAAAAAAAAAAAAAAAAATCACACTTTGATGCTCTTACATGGATCTTGAATAATAACTCACAAAATAGAATGTCAGCAGGTATTTTACTTTTAATTAGAGGGGTTTCCAGATCACAGTTACAAATGAAAGTTAGCCCAGCTCTCTGCAGAACAGCACTGGAGTCCTCTCCTCCTCCAACAGAACAGGCCAAGTCATACGAGTTCATATACTCAAACATCTGTGGGGAAAAAACAAATCATCTCCATCATGTGAAGCAATACTGAAAAGGTACATGCAGCACTTTTGGGAGTACACTAGCATAACATACTAGATATGCACAAAACTCCAGTTTTGATTTTGTACATAGTGTACAGTACATAATCCCAAATGTGTTACCTTTTGAAGGCTTAGTTTGTTTTTGTTCAGAATGTAAACTGCTGAGTCTACTGCAGCAAGAGCAACCTTGGCCTTTGGATCTGTTCTGACTGTCACCTTAAACTCAGTTGCAGGTTTTATGTCAGCCATCGGATCAATTTCTACCTGCACACAAAACAGTATGTGGAAACACACGCTTCTAAAACAATCTAATATAATATCACTTCACCGGATTTAGATTCTGAATGACAAATCGCCTCAGCTGTACCTTGCCTTTGCAGACATCTTTCACATCAACCCACACAGAGTCAGCCACTATTTTTCCTTTTGGTGAAAGGCCTGTAAAATAGTAGGCAACCAGGCGAAAAGAAGGCACCATATCCACGTTGACGTTCACATTGACTGTTGTGATTTCAGTTCTTGGCACCCTCCCCACCTGCACAATTTGTCCCTTACTCCAAACCTGTTGGGATATTATTTATTTTGAAAATGATGGAAGACATTAGATCAAAAATAAAGCAAATCATTGTTCACTGGTAAAGACCCAATCAAAAAAATGACATTGAAACTGAAGCTGTTCTTACCATAAAATAAAAGAAAGTTGGTTTTGCTGCACCCTGAGGTGTAATGTCCCGTAATGTAACTTTCAAGTCTTTTCCAGGGTGTAAGAACTGTTTCTCCACTTCCAAACTAAGATAGCTGTGTTCTTCAGCTTCTATTGCACTGGCTGTCATCTTTTCATCACTACGAATTATCTCCTGGTCTCTCCCCTCGGCAAAAACCTGCAAAATATGGACCATATAAAATGGACAGTCCCAGTCCTGGATGCTGATTGGTCAACACCAGAGCCACAAGAACACATAAAAGGTTTATACTGTTGTTGACAGCATATTCAAAACAAGGAAATTGTATATTCTGGCCCCTTAATTTGGACTTTCGAGTGGAAATAAAGATATCAGTTATCATGTGAAATCTCACCGTCATAGCTAAATTCTTAGCCTGTGGTGGTATTTGAAAGGACATGGATACATCTCCCATTTCATCTCCCCAGCCCTCATTTTCCAGAATCTGCTCTGGTGATCCTTCTATTCTAACAGTGGCTTTAAATTTCAAGTTTGGGACTCGGCTGCCATCTGGATACGTTGAAGTAGCCTGCAAAAAGAATTCAGGAGTACTTACAAAATGATTTATTTTATTTGTGTATGCAGTGTGGTACTAACATATACATATAGTTTAATTTGAGTTAAAACATTCTTTAGGCCACATACCAAAATGGTAAACATGCCACCCGGGGTGAAATACGTCTTGGTTTTTGACAGATCAACAACATATGGTGATGACACAATCTTCACAGAAGAACTTTCGGCTTCCTCTAGATTGCCACCTGCGTAAAATGAGTACAAATATTTATTGTGATATAATTTTCCATCATTAAACATATTTTAATATCCATCTGGGGATAAATAGTAACTCTAAGTGAAAAAATAAGTGCATAAGATGGTTGGTGTATAATAAGACAAGGAAAATCGAATTATTTCATCAATATAATTTTGTACTTGTGTTAGCTAGAATTTTTTTTTTTTTTTTGATTCCATGCATTTCCTGATCTAATCATTAGGCTACTTTTAATTTATTACTCACTTGCTTTTTCCAAAACTGAGACCGCAATATAAAGATAATATCCCTCTATATGGCCTTGAGTGTTATTTTTTGATGCTGCCTTTAAGTCCTCAGTGAGTACATGTGTATTTGCAGTGCCATCCTCTACCTGCATAACAGAAGAATACAAACCAATAAACCAAATCAGATACTGACAAGTACACTGTATTTTTTATTTTTTTTTTTAATTATGAGAAACATTTTAGCTTTTTTTCCACTGCAAAATGATTTACTTACTGCTATCTGTTGTTCAGTGCCTGGAAGATATATCTTATTACCCTTTTCATCAATAAGTCCAAATCGAACATATGCTATCCCGTTGACCCCTTTCCCATAAGTATATCTAAAAACACCAAAAACTAATGAGTTACATGGCAAAATCTGAAGTCAGCAACAAACCCCATCAGCATGTGACAAAGTAGTGTACGTACCTTGCAGAGATGTTGAATGGAAAGGACTCGCTCTTCAAAACATGGTAAGGCTGTGGTGCCTCAATCTTAACCTCAAATGTTGGCAAAACTACAATGAATGAAAGGTTAAAGTGAAAGATTAAATGAGATTTCTTAAAATAGATGCACCTGCAATTTCATAATACCTACCGTATTCCTTGACCTCAAACTCCAATGCTGAGGTAGATTCAGGGTAGTTATGGAATGATGCAGTGATTTTCCATTTGCCTGCCCTGAAGGATTAATAAAATTACACACAATATATCAATGAGGTTCATTACAAGTCCATAGCTGTCCCCATGATGTAATGTTTCCCACTGTATAAGAATATGTATATGCATTCGTGATTTTTACAACCAAAGCTTTAATCAATCACTATATACACACTTTATTTAGTGAATGTGTTGTTTAGTGTTCATTTAGTGCTCATGTAGTTAACTTACAGCTCCACTTCCGGTATAGTGATAGTTTTTTCCAAGATTTTGTCAGAAAGCAAAATATGATTGTAAACAATCAAGCCTTTGCAATTCTGTAAAAAGAAAGTTTTTTACCTGCTCATTCCAGGTAAATGTGCTTATTATTTGCATTTGATCATGGACAATAACAACTTACAGCTATCTGAACGTGAATTTCATCCTTTATGGGGAGCATGTAGTTGTCTAGGGTGAAGATTCTGTATTTGACTGAAAAACATAGAATAATTTTTTTTTGGATATTTTTACATATTGTGCCTTTAACAAAAGTAAATTATAATAATAAGAAAAATAAATAAAGGGAGAAAGTGAATAGTCATACAGTACCATTTTCCCCTGGATTATATATGGGCTTGTCTGTTTGGATAAAAATGTACCCCCTTTTAGTTGACAATAAGATGCTGGCTTTTTTGACCTTTTTGATTTGGTCTGCAAAGACATCATTGCTTTTGGCTGCAAGCTGAACATATGACTCCCTTTTTTCACTTTCATACATCGTAGGATCAACCTACAGTATATGGGTTAGAAAAAACTTTGGCAGTTTACTTTGAAGAAATAGATTTTAACACTTTTAAAAATCTGAAGTGTACAGACTCACCTTAAGTTTCACCACAGCCTGGTAGTTATTGTTGTTACTGAGGATTATAGATTTCTTTTCTGACAGAATTTTTGAAGAAATCTGGGTTTCAAAGTATAGCTCCATACTCGTTGCTTTAGTTGCTCCATGAAGCTGCACACTCACAGTCTCTTCCACTCCCAGGTGAATTTTATTTGGAGCAACAATAAGGCATCTGCAGTATAAATGCATAAACATGTATATAAACACAAATACAACAGCACAAATACTGATAGGATTGAACAAAATGCAAGAAATGTGTAATTATGAGAAAACAAAAATTGTTTAAATTTGGAAAATTTGTCAATAATTCTAGTACTTACGTGGGTCTCTGTGCATCCGCTACAAGAAAAAACAAAAATGCAAAAAACAGAGGGCAGATCATCTTGCTGTTATACCTTGCTCATATGTGATTATTCCATTAGGACAGCTACTAACATCCCCTAGCTACTAACTGAGAATAGACTACGAAGGCTATTTCCCAACTTCATCAAATTGCTTTGACACACACACACACACACACAAAAAAAAGGAAAAATCTTGGCAAAAAAATGTATGGTCATGTGATTTACAAGAAATCTTGTTTATAACAGAACACAGCAGGAAGAGAAGCTGTCTGGAGCAAAGGCAATGAGAAAAGAAAACACCAGTCTAATTAAAACAGTACATTCTAAATGTTGTCTCTGTATTAATTTTAGTAATGTGATTAGATTCATTTTTTTCTTAGATATTCCACCATGTATAGGGATGAGTATGGAAGCTTGTTTCTGCCACGGAATAAAAAAAGAAAAGATAATTGCAATGTTTTATCTCACACTGACTTTTTTTATCTCGCAATTCTGTCTCCCCTCACAATCTCAATTTATATATCAATTTTGACTTCTTTTCTTATAATTGTAAGATATAAACTCATAAATGCAAGTTATAAAGTCCAATCTGAGGAAAAAGCTGTCTTTTTCTCAGAATTGTGAGTTTATTTTTCACAATTGTGACTTTATAACTCCCCGTTTCGAGCTACATTCATTTTTCTGGAAATACGTTTCAGACTGCTTTGGGGTGCATTTCCTGTACAACAACGTAACTCACTGCTTAACTCCTATAGTACAATGCATCGTTGAAGAAATCAACTAGCCACGACTGTTTCCCGAAACCATATTGTCACAACCCAGCAGGCACCGGAAGTCAGTATAACGTCAGATTGTTGCATTTTGGTTGAAAATAGGGTTGACTTCAGAACCCAACGTCAGATCGATGTCAACCTCCAACATCAATCTGACGTTGGGTTCTGACGTCAATCTGATGTTGGGTTCTGACAACAACCTGATTTTCATTTTCAACCAAAATGCAAACTCTGTCCATCGTTGGAGGTTGATGTCAATCTGATGTTGGGTTCTGACGTCAACACGATTTTCATCAACCTCCAACATTGGACAGACGTTGCATTTTGGTTGAAAATGAAAATCGGGTTGACGTCAGAACCCAATGATAGTTTGATGTCAACCTCTGATGTCAGACAGATGTTGAAACTGGCCATTACGTCATTTATCATCAACTTGTGAATACAAAAGAAAGAGGATTTAAATGTCCAAATAATTAATTATTCATAACACATTATGAATCGGTTGTTATGATTTGTGTTAGGTTCGTCATATGTAATGCAGATGTCACACTGGTTCTACTGGAAGGTCAAGGGCTCACCCAAACTGCCAACAACAACTGACTGAGCAATATATTAGATGGTACCAAAAGGAATGTTGTGGGATATTTCACACTATGAATTCAGTGATATCACCAGTCTGTAAAATTGCACCAGGAATTGGCAACATCAGTACATATTTGCAAACAGGTCTTGACATTAACATAGAATCATCCTGTATTTAAGGCATTTTTACAACTTTAAACCAACAAAAATATCAGCTTCTAATGATGTTAGAATTTCATGTTGTGTGGTTGAATATTTTAGCTTGTATTTTCCAAATCAGTTTTAGCTCTGATAATATGTGGACAAACATTACATTGTCTTTTAATTCAGAATCCTATAGCTATATAAGTGTAATAAGTACAATGGAAATATACTGTACAACAAAAGGTCCATGATTCTGCACCAGAAATGACAGACACAGCAGATAAAGAGCAATTCTCCAAATTTGAAGTAATCAGCTGAATCCTTGGTGTATTTGGGGCTAAAAAAAGAAAGAAAAGAAGACAGATTCACTGAAAAGTCCTTAAAAAGGAGGATTTCATTTTTGTTCCTTTCCTTTAAACAACATTTGACATTCTGGCTAATTTAATTATCTAGTTGTGGGCTAATGGTTGGACTTGTAACTCAGAGGTCGCGGGTTCAAGTCTTGGTACCGGCAGGCAATGTAGGTGGGGGGAGTGAATGAACAGCACTCTCATTACCCATAACTGAGGTGCCCATGAGCAAGGCACCTGACCCCCAATCGCTCCCCGGGCGCCTCAGCAGAAATGGCTGCCCACTGCTCCGGGTGTGTGTGTTTGTCACAAATCAAGCCTCTGTGGCTCCCTCCAATAGCTGCCGCCAGAGGGCGCCATCACCTGAGTACAGGGCTGGAAATGGCTGAAATTCACTGGGGGGACTCTAGTTAGGAAGTTTTTTTTTTTTTTTTTTACTTTCAATGACTTTTCATATAATCTATAATAACACTAAACAGGCCTATTTCATGTTTCCTCCAAACAATATTTTCTTAATTATCAAGCATGCACATGAAAGGTGTTTTATTGTTTTATTTTGTACAAATTAAAGATACATTGTCTACGAATTTGCATATGTTGCATACTGAATTGAACAGGTCACACGCATTTTAAATAGAGGTTAAAGAAAACTGAAATTTTTTAAAAATAGTGTTCACAATTCTCCCATGATTCTGAACAGACAACTGAAAAAATAACATGTAATTTACTAGAGGTTCTGACATAATGTTAGTTGTGCAGTCTATTTACAAAAACATATTTGGTTAATTTTAATGAATTATTATTTTTTTAAAAATCGGTTTGAATAAATGATTCAATAACTCAGTTATAAAGATATCACTTGTTTCATTACTAGATGAATCAACATTTTTAAACAAAACTTTTTATTGAATGATTCAATGAGAATTACATTTTTAACAGTCACTTGTCGCCACCTACTGGTGTAACGATGTAATTGATGCAATCTTTGTTTGAAGCATCAAGTTACTTTCAAAAGGTGATTTACTCTATTTTGTTCATATTAGAAGAACACATTTTACACATGGGGAAAACCAATGTTTAGTCAATAATTCAAGAAGGTCCATACTTTAAAGCTCTTGATTCTAACTTGTATTTGGCCTTATAAAAAAGTAGTTCTTGTAATTGTTTAACCATTTGTTATGATAAGAATTTAGGCAAATTACAGGTAAGACCATTGATGGTTGCATGCTTAGGGCAATGTTAACTTTTTTCTTTCTTTTTTTTAAATCTATTCCCTTAATAGATTATATATTATAAATTCTTCAACAGTTAGTTAAAATGTACCACAGTAAATACAGTAGAACGTGATCAATTCTAGTAAAGGTGGTCATGAGAAGTTTAAAAAGCTTGCAGGATCATCATCATGTTTTATTGAGAGAATAAATACAGAAATCCTTAATTTCCCTAAAAAATCAAATCAATTCGAACTGGAACGCCGTCCCCCCTCGAAATTCACTCCCCGGACGCCGTCCCCCCGCGTTACCCCCCCATTTCCACCCCTGACTGAGTATTGATCTCTCTTATGGACGTCATTTCCCATCATCCCGTACCTGGCGCTGATTACACACACACCTGTAGCCAATCCTGTGGACTATTTGGCCAGCACTCTCACAGACACTTCTTGCGAAGTTTTGTTTTGTCGTGGCTAACAACTCTGAGCGTTTTTCCCTGTTTATGATATATCTGTGTTGACCCTGGACTGTTTACCTTGTGACGATACCTTGCTGCCTGCCTTGATTACTGTGCTCCGTCTGCCTGGATTACGTTTACACTGCTTGCTGCCTGTCCTGATCCACTGCCTGGTTAACGATTTTGTTTCTGCTTTGCCCTGTTTGTACCTGATGCTAGTGATTGACCCCTGCCTGTTTGTTCTACAAATATCTGTTAATAAAGCTGCACATGGATCCTAACTCTGTTGACTCAGCGTTACAGTGTTCAATACTCACTGCTGTGTGTGTGCACTTGATGGGTGAAATGCAGAGCACAAATTTCAAATATGGGTTGCATGCTACACGTCACGTCACTTTATATAAACAGAGTACTCTTAGGTTTGAGATGGTAGTTATAAGGAATATGAGGATTCACAACAATGGACACCTTTTCCCAAATGTATCATAGCAAGGTGAACACAGTTGTACCAATTTTTGTACCCAGAAAAATGCCAATTAGTAGCCTACACCAAAATAAAACCAACTAATATTTTTTATTAATTGCAGCGGTTTTCTATCACAAGTGGGTGAAATGTCTTACAAATGTACTTGATAAGATCATTAAATTACTCAAGATATCATACTTATAGGATGAACATTCTGTCATCATTTACTCACCTTCTTTTCCAACCTGTATATGTTTTGAGCAGCCGTTCAGCCTGTATTTCACACTGCGCAATGAGAAATGGCTTGCCCTGCTCTGAAACAATCAATCAGAGAACACAAGAGAGGTTGTGCTTTGATTTTTAATTTAATGCATTAACAATGAAAGTAAACAATTATAGGAATATATTCAAATTAATTTTAAGTTATCTTGCGGCCCCCCTGGAGGATCACTGAGGCCCCTGTTGGGAACCCCTGCATTATATGATTATGTACATCCTACAATCTTTAACTTGAGGAATTTATTAGCATATCCTACAATCTTTAAAGGATTAGTTCACTTTCAAATGAAAATTACTCCAAGCTCCGCCAGACCACCTTCCGTATTCTAGTTACGAAAAAAGTGTAAACTGGTGTCGCGTCAGTTACACTTTTTCCGTAAGTTGAATAGGGAAGGTATAGGACGTAGCATAAGCGTTTTGAACTGCGACAGTTTTACACTTTCTTTGTAAGTTGAATACGGAAGGCGGTCTGGCGGAAGCTAGATATTTTACTTCATAACTTGTTAAATATGGATATTTTTCTTACACAAACGCATCGCTTCGCTTCAGAAGGCCTTTATTAACCCCCTGGAGCTGTGTGGAGTACACGTTTATGATGGATGGATGTGGATGGAGACACTTTCTTCAGCTCATACTCATTTGGTAAAGCTCAAATGCATCAGGATATTTATTAATATTTCTCAGATTGTGTTCATCAGAAAAAAGAAAGTCATATACACTTAGGATGGCTTGGGGTAATTTTCATTTGAAAGTGAACTAATCCTTTAACTTGTCCAAATTACTTTCTACTTGTGCTGTGCTGTTTATCAATGCAGAAATGCCACAAAATCAGTTTTGTTCATCATAAACAGAACATCTGATTCAATTTTTTTTAGAATTAACATTATTCTGGTAGGAGGATTCCACATTGATTCCTTGCACATTTAATCTTTCTGTTTCTGCTGTAGGCCTACCTTTTATCTTACAGGTAGCTTTTGCATATGTTAGATTTTGTGTTGTCTTTACTTTTTGTATTTCCCAAGCTTCTTGTTGTATGTGACATCCTGCATACGTGGCACTATGTCCTCCCCCACAGTTACAACATTTGATCTCTGCTCCCTCCTCACACTTGCCATACTCATGTTCTCCCCCGCATTTTGCGCAGCACATCTTCCCTTTACCATTCTAATTTGCCTTGCCTGAAATGGTCAAAATTGAATTCTGAGTTTAAAAAAAAATGCCATGATGAAGAAAAAAGAAAGAGAGCAAAAATATGTGTAAATGATTTACGGATTACAGGTCAGAAAAATAGGCAAGGAAAAGCTGAGAGAGAGAGAGAGAGAGAGAGAGAGAGAGAGAGAGAATATTCTTAACCTGTCTGAATGCATGTACAGTTTTTTTTTATATTGTCTTAATAATTGTATTGTTATTTCTTGTGTATAAAAAAATATTCATGTATTTATTTATTCTTATTTTTTATGTATTATATAATCATTATTTTGTTCATTGCTCATGTAATGGCCACTGCTTTGGCAATACTGTACAAGTCATGCCAATTAAGCTCATTTGAATTTGAATTAGAGAGAGAGAGAGAGAGAGAGAGAGAGAGAGAGAGAGAGAGAGAGAGACAGGCAGACAGACAGTAAGTGAGCTTTTGCGAGAGATGGCTTCTTAAAAGAGCTGTTAGATGGAGATGGAGGAGTATGTCATCTGAAGTAACTGCAGGACAGAAAAAAAATATTGAATTACAATACAAAAAGGTATTTGGGGCATGGCAAGAGTTGTGGTTACTGTGTTTTAACTACAAATATCACAATAAAACCACAGTAATTGTGGTAAAACCATGGCAAGTGTTGTGTTACTGTACTTTAACTACAAATACCACATTAAAACTACAGTAACTTTGGTAAAAGTGTTGTGTTACTGTGTTTTAACTACAAATACCACATTAAAACTACAGTAACTTTGGTAAAAGCATGGTAAGTGTTGTGTTACTGTGTTTTAACTACAAATACCACATTAAAACTACAGTAACTGTGGTAAAAGTGTTGTGTTACTGTGTTTTAACTACAAATACCACATTAAAACTACAGTAACTTTGGTAAAAGCATGGTAAGTGTTGTGTTACTGTGTTTTAACTACAAATACCACATTAAAACTACAGTAACTGTGGTAAAAGTGTTGTGTTACTGTGTTTTAACTACAAATACCACATTAAAACTACAGTAACTTTGGTAAAAGCATGGTAAGTGTTGTGTTACTGTGCATTAACCACAAATACCACATTAAAACTACAGTAACTTTGGTAAAAGCATGGTAAGTGTTGTGTTACTGTGCATTAACTACAAATACCACAGTAAAACTATGTTTAATGTGGTAAAAGTATGGTTGTGTTACTGTGCATTAACTACAGCTACCACAGTAAAACTATGATTACTATGGTAAAAGTATGGTAAGGGTTGTGGTTTCTATGCTTAACTACAAATAGTACACAGTAAAACCGCAGTTACTGTGGTAAAAACATGGTAAGTGTTGTGTTACTGTACTTTACAAATACTTAATGTATGCTCAGTGATCGTCAATACAGAAACATTCCATTTTTATCGGTTTAATGAAAAAATAGGTCGTGGCTTTTATGATTTTTATGGTTATTGCGTGTCACCATCCGGGTATTTCTCCACTAGACATGTTAAAGCAAACGTGTAAGTTTCACGTCTGAGGGGCTTAAACCGTGACATCTACACGTTTTCCAAAGTGGACCAACGTGACTATTTCACGTCTTGCCGTGATACCGGGTTGCAGTTACACACATGGTAAATTGACCAATGCAATAGGCCTACAATGATGACTGAGAGATGAATAAAAACTTTCCTCAAAAGCCTGTTGTATTTGATAGCTACATAATACAAAATTGGTTGATACCTTTAAAATATACAAAAATTTCAAAAAGGGGAGCAATGATAACCATGCCCCCCTAGTTTCAAAAAATCCTGTGGGAAACATTGAAATAGACTATAATGTTTTATTGATTTTTTTGTTTGTTTGTTTTATTTGGTGTTACATTTGAAATAAAATGTTGAAATTACACTGTAAAAAAATAAATCGTAAAAAAATGGTCAATGACTGTCAGCTACGGCTGCCAAACAAAAACCTTAAAATTAAAGTAAAATATTCTAATTTAAAAAAAGTTAAAAAAAACTTTAACAGAAATTTTCATTAGAAATTTTCTACAGAAAAACATTGTTATTTTACAGCTATTCCCTGAATTATTACAATAAAACACCTTCACTGCAAAACATAATCTTAAAAAAAAATAAATAAATAAAAATAAAAAAAAAAAAACGGTCAAATGACTTTCAGCAAAGGCTGCCAATCAAAGTCTGTAAAATAAATGTAAAATATCCTAATTTAAATAAAGTGCAGAAACTGTGTGTTTCTGATACACATTTGTTATAGCAAAAAAAAAAAAAAAAGATGTTGGTCTCTTTTTAAGGGATGGTATAGTCATCATGAAGTGGTCTGATTCACTGATACCAGAGTCTGGTCTCTGAATAAATTATTTAATATTAGTTGTAATTTAACATGCCAATACTACTGCAGTGCTGTGATACTATAAACAATTTTATTAAATCATTATGCAGAAAATGTTTTGTCAAGTTCATGCAGACTCACACAGACATCAAGAATCAAGGTATGAATCTCAACAATGGTGACAATAAAAAAAAATAAAAAAAAAATTCAGATCAACTCTGAACGTCACAAAAATGCTTTGTTGATTGTCACCATTGTTGAGATTCATATGTTGATTATTGATGTCTCTGTGCTCCCAAAAAAAGAAACATTTTCTGCATAATGACTTAAAAATCAGAATACCAGGTTATCATTATATGATTCCACAATATCACACGTTTACTTCAAATCATATGAAATTAACAGTTAATATACTCAGAAATTTTACGCTATGTGATATCAGTGAATCAGGCCACTTCATGATAACTGTATCATCAATAAGCAGCCAAAATCATCTGATCAGAGTTTCTCCTGCACTTTTTGCTATAACAAACATGCATTAGAAACACACAGTTAAAACAGTCAGATAAAAACTATTTTTTTTAATTTATTTATTTTGTTATTTATTTATAAATTTTTGTTAAAGTTTTTTGCACTTTATTTAAAGTAGAATATTTTACTTTAATTTTATGGTTTTTGTTTGGCAGCCGCTGCTGCCAGTCATTGACCGTTTTTTTTAGGATTTTTTTAAAGTGAAGGTATTTGATTGTAATAATTCAGGAAATACCTGTAAAATAACAGTGTTTTTCGGTTTATTTAAATTAGGATATTTTACTTTAATTCTACAGGGTTTTTTGGCTGCCATTCATTTGACCGTTTTATCATTTAACTGTTTTGTCTGATTAATTACTGATTATTTTTGTAATTTTACATACATTTGTTTGTAATTTAAGAAAACAGAAAAAATACTGTATAAAAAAATACAGTAAATTTTCTGTAAAAAAAAATATGTGAATTACTGTAATTTTTCATTAATTACTGCTGGCATGTTGACGTGATTGGTTACAACGTAGTTTGTGACGTCAGAAACACCAGCAATTTCAAACCGTGTTTTTGAGACTTTTTTCACTGCAGTTTTAAAGAGAAAATACTCTGCAATGGTGTTAACTTATGAATTTGCACATGGTTTGTCTTAAAGCATATCAAAAACACCATATAGACATATAAACAGCATAAAAAACTTGATTTTCACCACAGGTGGACTTTAAAAAAATAATAAGACCTAGTCCTTTTAATATAACACAGCCAATACTTATTTGAAAATGCCAAGAAAACAAAGATATTTTTTACGTATCGTCTTTGACCCATTTGTGTTCTCTCGCTATATGTGTTCTCTGCCCCACCTGCCCTTAGGGACGAGCCATGGCTGCTCCAAAACATTTCCTATCATGTGCCTGTGAAAGACAACCGAGCCAATCAGAGTAGCTAAGTATGGGGCGGTGCGACACATGTAGCCCCGTCCGATTCTGCAGGCTACAAGCCAGGTCCTTCACGGTGGAAAAGCCTAATGAAAAAAACAGAAGGGACAAAAACAGATGAAGACAGATAGGCTTAAAACATTGGAAACGTTAACAACTAAATGAAAACGTCTTTGCACTTTACAATAACATTAAAAATATGCCTTCAAAAAATAAAAGGGACCTTGAAACTCAGGAACAACACTGTAAGTTATTTCTGAACACTCAATTGCATTTAATTTATGCACATAAAATAATATACTTAGATATGTAAATAATGAATAAATATAGTTTAATTTATGGCCACTGCTTGGCAGACAATTATTGAAAAAATTATAGGAAGTACAGGTAATACAAAACAATCACAATGTGTGTCGGTCAAAAAATGCAATTAAATTATTGTACTATATTTTAGTTTGATAATGTTTTTTTTTATTTAATATTTTGTATTTTTAGTGTATTTTAAAGTACTAAATTATATTTATGCAGTAGTTATATTATCCATTTATTCACTTTTTGAGCATGGACCTGAAAATGAAATTTCCAACTTAAACTCATAAATCTTGAATGCTTTGGAGCGCAAATTTTGGTCTCTGTGTAAAGACGACACGTGGCAGATTATTGCTAAAGTGAAAAAAGTTTTAAAAAGTGAACTTGAAAAAAGTTTATATTTATTGTTATAAAAAATGCACAAAAATAAAATTTTAAATTTTTATATGAAATATATATTTTCTCAAACACATTATTCTAAAACTGAGAAAAACAAAGCCATAAATCTAAACAAGCTTTTTTCCAAATTTGAGGTTATAAAATATGCTTTCAGTAAGAATTTGTTTGTGCACAGTACCAAACGTTTCCAATAGACAAAATTCGTCTCCCATTCCATTTGTTTTGTTCACACAGCAAGTGCCAAAACCTTACCATGTTTCGTACCATTCCGTAAAGTAAAATAATAATAATAATAATAATAACAATAACAGTAATAATAATAATAGGTCAAAAATGACCAAACAGCACCAGAGGGTTAACCATCAAATTACTTGTGATTGTTGTTACCTTGGTACAGTACAAAATATATAATTTTACAGTGTTAATTTGAAGTATACAATACAGCAGTATCTTTGCTGACTCGAAAAAAATATTAATTCATACTTATCATTAAATTTAGACTTTTTGTTTTTTTTATTTTATTTAAGAAATGTGTAGCTATAATTATTGTACCACTGGAAAATACCATAACTAATTTCTTCATAACCAAAGTAAATTTTGTAATTTTGCTTTTATAGTTCACAGGGAAAGATCACATTTACAGTTTTTTACTGGGCCGTGTCTACTGCTAATCATGGGTTTTCTGGTAAGTTCATGAAACAATGTTTTGGTTGTAACACTTTACAATATGGTTTCATTTATTAAAATTAGTTAACTAAATTAGTTAACATGAAGTAACAATGAACAATACTTCTTAACTGTATTTGTTAGCATTAGTTAGCCTAATGCACTGTGAACTAACATGAACATATTCATTACCTGACGTAACAAATGAGAACTTATTGTAAAGTGTTACCAGTGTTTTTATAGGATGCTGTTACTGTAGTAGGCTACTGTAGCCTAAGTCTTCCTCTGTGTTGGTCCAACGGCAGTGTTTCCCATAGCCTACATTAACTGTGGCGGCCCGCCACATTCTAATTTGTCCCGCCACAGTCTCAAAATGGGCCTGACGCGATATTTAAATAACCGATTGATAATTGCGCTCTTTTATACGGCAAAAATGGGAGTCATAGAGCAAAAGAAATAGACTAGCACCAATTAAGTTTTCGTGTACTATATTCAAAGTCACCTGAAGCCATTCCATAGCTTCATGTGAGGGACAGAAGAATATGTAACGTTACATCGTTAAATTAAAGTTCACGGAAACTTGTCTTCCCTCCGCTGCAGCTGTCAATCATTCACTGTTCAGCACTCAAACAGCACGTCGCGTTGGGTAACGACAGTCAGCACGGTAAAACTCTCCAATATGATACATTCCCATTATAATACTTTATATGTAGATAAAGGGCTGTGGATTTGCATAAAATGACTTTATCTTGCTAGAGTTTATTGCTGTTTCTGAACGATGTCATCATACTGGCTACAGTGTGTCTGTTAGATCGCACAACACAAGGACTATGAATTGGCGACACACGCACAATAACTGGAATTTAAAAGTGAAAAGAAACATATGATCAATAAACTGTTAGATGTAGATATACACAGGGATTCTCTTTGTACCGTGAACTTTTCAATGCGCAGCGCAACTGCGCGCCGTGACTCCATATTGCTTTAAGCACATCATTCTGCACCCGGGATGCGCATAAACGGTTTGTGCTGCTGTGTTTTGAAGCGTTTCATATTATCATGGTTTTGCACACTGAAAGATTATTAATAGCCTATTTTGTTCTGTCGTATCTATCATATCTTGTTGCCCCATTAAAAATCTGCACAATACATTTAAAATAAACGTCTTTTAATCTTCCATTATTATAAATACATATAATTCTTTACATTCACATATAAATATAAATCTAATATAAATAGTTTTTTTCATTTCATAAGAATACAAATAGTAACGGCAATGCCCCGGACCCCCCTATAGAGGGGACGATGTCGAACCACCACAGTCTCACAGAATCCTGTGGGAAACACTGAACGGCTATGGTAACATTTTACTATTTGCTTGTTATAAATCATGCATAGTAGTGTTACGACCGTCTAGGGCCAGCCGCAACATAAATGAATGTGTGTTCACTCACAAAGATAAATGTTCAGCAAAAGTAGATTTATTAACAAAATATAGTGAAAACCAGAAACAAAGTGACAAGGCCAAAATAAGAAACAAAATCCTTGATAGTGTGTTTGGGGTGGCCTTAACATCAGAATCGGGAATCGACCAATCAGGACCAGACCAATCAGGATCTCTGCTGGCTTGAGTGCAGGCCAGACCTTCTCCTGCACAGACACACTCAGAAACACAACATACACATACAGGTGCTGGTCATATAATTAGAATATCATCAAAAAGTTGATTTATTTCACTAATTCCATTCAAAAAGTAAAACTTGTATATTATATTCATTCATTACACACAGACTGATATATTTCAAATGTTTATTTCTTTTAATTTTGATGATTATAACTGACAACTAAGGAAAATCCCAAATTCAGTATCTCAGAAAATTAGAATATTACTTAAGACCAATACAAAGAAAGGATTTTTAGAAATCTTGGCCAACTGAAAAGTATGAACATGAAAAGTATGAGCATGTACAGCACTCAATACTTAGTTGGGGCTCCTTTTGCCTGAATTACTGCAGCAATGCGGCGTGGCATGGAGTCGATCAGTCTGTGGCACTGCTCAGGTGTTATAAGAGCCCAGGTTGCTCTGATAGTGGCCTTCAGCTCTTCTGCATTGTTGGGTCTGGCATATCGCATCTTCCTCTTCACAATACCCCATAGATTTTCTATGGGGTTAAGGTCAGGCGAGTTTGCTGGCCAATTAAGAACAGGGATACCATGGTCCTTAAACCAGGTACTGGTAGCTTTGGCACTGTGTGCAGGTGCCAAGTCCTGTTGGAAAATGAAATCTGCATCTCCATAAAGTTGGTCAGCAGCAGGAAGCATGAAGTGCTCTAAAACTTCCTGGTATACGGCTGCGTTGACCTTGGACCTCAGAAAACACAGTGGACCAACACCAGCAGATGACATGGCACCCCAAACCATCACTGACTGTGGAAACTTTACACTGGACCTCAAGCAACGTGGATTGTGTGCCTCTCCTCTCTTCCTCCAGACTCTGGGACCCTGATTTCCAAAGGAAATGCAAAATTTACTTTCATCAGAGAACATAACTTTGGACCACTCAGCAGCAGTCCAGTCCTTTTTGTCTTTAGCCCAGGCGAGACGCTTCTGACGCTGTCTGTTGTTCAAGAGTGGCTTGAAAAAAGTAATGTGACAGCTGAAACCCATGTCTTGCATACGTCTGTGCGTTGTGGTTCTTGAAGCACTGACTCCAGCTGCAGTCCACTCTTTGTGAATCTCCCCCACATTTTTGAATGGGTTTTGTTTCACAATCCTCTCCAGGGTGCAGTTATCCCTATTGCTTGTACACTTTTTTCTACCACATCTTTTCCTTCCCTTCACCTCTCTATTAATGTGCTTGGACACAGAGCTCTGTGAACAGCCAGCCTCTTTTGCAATGACCTTTTGTGTCTTGCCCTCCTTGTGCAAGGTGTCAATGGTCGTCTTTTGGACAACTGTCAAGTCAGCAGTCTTCCCCATGATTGTGTAGCCTACAGAACTAGACTGAGAGACCATTTAAAGGCCTTTGCAGGTGTTTTGAGTTAATTAGCTGATTAGAGTGTGGCACCAGGTGTCTTCAATATTGAACCTTTTCACAATATTCTAATTTTCTGAGATACTGAATTTGGGATTTTCCTTAGTTGTCAGTTATAATCATCAAAATTAAAAGAAATAAACATTTGAAATATATCAGTCTGTGTGTAATGAATGAATATAATATACAAGTTTCACTTTTTGAATAGAATTAGTGAAATAAATCAACTTTTTGATGATATTCTAATTATATGACCAGCACCTGTACTTCTAAAAGACATCAGACGTAACAGTAGGCTACTGTACATTAGGGCTGAACGATTTTAGAAAATTGATTTTGAATCTTAAGTTCCTCTTCTCTTATATCGAAATCCTCCAACATTTCTCTTTAAAAATTCTCGTTTTAGACCGGTGTTTTATTTTTGCTCTTTTCTCTGCGCTTCTGCGTTCATCATTACGTCATGCGTCGGGTCAGGGGTTACTCTTCTGCCGCAAAACGATGCATCTGCCGGAAGCTAGTTATTATAGTTAATAAAGTTTTAAATATGGATTATAAAGCTTAGAAGAGCAAGGATATTTTTAAATATATCTCCGACTGTGTTCATCTGAAAAAAGATAATCATATAAACATGGCTTGAGGGTGCGTGTATCATGGGATGATTTTCATTTTTCGAGCAAACTCAAATCAAGGCAGGCAAACAAACACAACCTAAGTATTAATGAGACCGGACAAACTAAGGACACATGAATTTAAATACAAACGATAATGAGGTACACACAGCTGAACAGCTGAACTCAATCTAATCAATTACTATGAAAACTAAAGACTAGCGGGAACTAGAACAAAGTAAATGTGAATAGAAACCAACTAAAAGTCCATGAAAATGAAACTAAATGAAATGCATAACTGACAATACATGACATGTATGTAGTTTATGTAGTTATTGTACTAATTTTGACAATTAGGCAATATAGAAAATTTGTTTTAATATATGTACGAAATAGTTTTGTTAAATCTTGGGTAAAAATCTGGTAAAAACCTGGTAAAAATCAAGCTTTTAATGTGTTTATATGTCTATGTGGTGTTTTTAATATGCTTTAAGACAAACCATGTACAAATTCATATGTCAACACCATTGCTGAGTATTTTCTCCTTACATCTGCAGTGGAGAAAAGACCCGCGGTTTGAAATCGCTGGTGTTTCTGACGTCACAAAATACCTTGTAACCAATCACGTAGGGCTGCACGATATATTGTTTTAGCATCGAAATCACAATGTGCACATCCGCGATATTCACATTGCAGGATGTGCGATGAATAGTATAGGGATCGTTAATCCGTACAGACCAGACACTACGGTTCAAAACGCAGGTGATTCTCTGATTAATTGCAAAGTTTGATCATCATACAATGAAAGATTATCATTTGAATGTGTTTTAGGTCCTGTCAGTTTAAACATGAAAGAGATTTGAAACCATTTGAGTGCACAAAGACGCGAAAGAGAACTCAATTCTGAACATGCAGCTGTTTTATGTACGCACAGAGAGAGAGAGCCGCTCCAAATACACATGAACACCGAATGCCGTTATCTTCCGTGTCTATTTGTGCCTGAACGGACACATACATGCAAAAAAAAATTGTCAAAATGCACGTAAAAGATCGACTATCCTCATGTAAACAGTTGCTTATGGCTTAGGTGAATGAAACCATTGAGAAATAAAACCGGATGTGTGACAGTATTTGGATCCGCGCCATGCATTGGGTCTTAAAGTGACAGAAGCCCCTGCTGCTTTCTGTGTCATGAATGTTAATCAAACAACAAAAGACAAAGAGAAAAATCACTTTTGTAGTTTTAACATAGATTAATTGTTTAATTTATACAGTGAGACTATGCAGTGTTATTTTACATTTGATTATTTAATTTCTGTACCTGACTACTGTTAGACTTAACTGGAAAATATAAAGCACTATTTATTTCATTTTTATCTTTGTTCTATTATATTTATCTGTGCTTGTAATTTGTTCATTATTTTCTATGCGTATTCACTCACCTACAGAATCACCCCAATCATCCTAGAATATTAATTCTTTCCAAATAGTGCCATTCAAGTCATCTGGTGAATTTTCTTCATATCGCAATATATATCGCAGAAAAACAAAATATTGCAATGTCAGTTTTTTCCAATATCGTTCAGCCCTACAATCACGTCAACATGCCGGCGGGCTTTAGCATATCATTAACAGCGAACTAGCAGGGGGGTCTCGAGAGAAGCCAGGTTATCCCGGTATATTTTTCTGTTGATATGAAAAATCGTGTAGATTTAGCAATATGGCGGGTGTATGATGTATATTACGATGTTATGATGAACTATATGCCTTTCTCCACTGACGTTCTGAGTTGTGAAAGCATTTTTAAGTATACTGATTGTTAGAAGGCAGCTGTCTGAGTCTGGGAACATGGTTTGTGTAACATTAGCAACACATTATTACAGGGTTCCTACACAGTTTGGAAAAGTATGGAATTTGATTTGAGTAATTTCCAGGTCTGGAAAAGTATGGAAAAAAGAAATCAGAGTATGGAAAAATATTTGTGTTTCCAGACTATTGGCTCTATTCAGTTTTCTAATTTATCATACCTGCAAACTAGTCACTTTTTGGCGAAATTAGCCGTTTTGAATCAAAATACGTCATTTATGTGAATTGTTTAGATCCGAAGAGTTTTTTTTTTTTTTCGGGGTGAGTGTGTGTGTGTTACAAGATTCTCACTAGAATCGAAAATGGGCTACTTTCCCATAGACTTGAGTGAGCCGTGATCTTTCTTGGTGCTCTGTGGCGTGACAGATCGCTGTAGCACTCGTGAACCAACCATCTCTTCCGCTTTACTAGTTACAACACAAAATAAACATGATTGAACATCCGAAGGTATGTTGCAAGATACAGTACAACTTACCGAAATCTGTATCATGTCACATGCAATCGATCAATCAGTGTTTCAACTGCAGAAAGGCGTCAATAAAACAGCTTGTAAAAATGTCACATTTAGCCTACCTCAGAAAAGCCATTCAATGTCCAAAAACTCATTATTTAGCTATAAAAATGAACTTCGAGAGGAGCATTTTGCTAAATATATGCACTATAGGCTATTGCATATTTATTGTATTTGTACTTAACATGTGCTTCGATATTGAATGTATAAATCCGTTTTATGACAGCCACCATTTAAATGTTTAGGCCTACATAAAAAAAAAGAGTAGAAAAATAATTGTCATTAAATATGTAAGTAGCTTACAAATCAATTTTAACCTTAATATTATAATGATGTACCAGCTGTGGTTCCCTGTATAGTTTACAGCATTAGTTGAGAGAGATTTTTTTCTTTGAGGAAATTTGCCATGTACTGTACCTGATAGGCCCCAAATTAATCAATACTGAATCAAAGGTAATCAAATCAAAATCAAATCGCAAGCTTCTGAATCAAAATCACATTCAATTGTGAAATTTGTCAATGCCCAGCCCTAGTGCCAATTTATTTTTTTATTTTTTTACTTGAAGCAAATGTTGTTTTTTCCATTTATGTTCTTGTCAGAGTGCACCAGAATGCTTAGTTTATATGTTAAAATCACAAAAATCTTCTCATGGGGGAGGATGCCCCCAGACCCCCCTACAACTATTTGGTTCCTACACGTCACCTTTTTCACCTCTCTTCATTCTGCAGATATTTTATAAAGTTATGAATTTCTAAAAAATTACGGAAACTGTCATATTGCACTTGTGTAGGCTACTCATACTCGTAGGCTACTCTATAGAAATGCTTCGATACCAACTACCAATACCGACAACAGAGCAAACACTGAATAGAATGGATAAATCACAGAAGGATGTCTATAAAATAAATGTATTGACTGTAGCGAGTGGTATGGTCGGAAAGGGAAACAAACTAAGTCACTACGCCACCCTGTTAAACAGGGAATATATTAGTACTTGTAGATTAATCCCCAACAAAAGTCACACAGGTGCGTGGTTTTAAGAAGAGAAGGGCCTAGACTTGAATACTAAATACAAAACTTTATTTCAACAATCAAACACTAATTTAAAAATCACTAAAAGACTGTAGGACCCGGACTACAAACATGAAGCAGAGAAAAGATAGAAAAGGAGACCAAGGCTTACCAATGGCAGAAATCGTTTGGAAGGAGGTCTGGAAATTTGAGTATGGAAAAGTATGGAATTTTGAAATGGAAAATGTGTAGGAACCCTGTTATTAGCTGTTTGATAACATAGTCAAGCAAAAGGCTAATCATATTAATTACCGCTATGTATCCGATGTTGTAAAAAGCGACACCATTGTGCAGGGTTTACCTCAGTAAGTTGACCAAGTGGATCTCTGAGCTGATGTGAGCGAGTGGAGGCGGAGCTAATTTGCATATTCATTGATCTGTGTATATTAAATGCGGCAATGGTGTAGAGTTACATTCAAGCTATTTTAAGGCATGAAGAAATTTTTTTCACAGGGAAAAAAAATATTTAAATATGTAGTTTTGGTGATCAAAGATGAGTTTTAAGGGATAAAATAATTGACTACTGGGGGACTTTAAGATATAACAACAAGAACAACATTGTCATAATGTAATACTTTGAATTTAACGAAAATTTAGATTATGTGAAACAAATTACAATGAGTTGGTTGTTTTGCAACAAGGTGGAGACAGTTGTGATTACAACAGTAGACCTGCTGATGAAGAACAGGTACAAGAAAAATAATGAAAAAGTACACACACACACACACACACACATAATTGTATGTGGTTTACGGGGACTCTCCATAGACAAAATGGTTTTTATACTGTACAAACTGTATATTCTATCACCCTACACTGCCCCTACCCATCACAGAAAACTGTCTGCATTTTTTGAATTTCATGTTTTTTAAGCTATTTGGTTTACGAGGACACAGGAAATGTCCTCATAAACCATGTTTACGTTGTAATACCCATGTCATTATACTCATTTGTGTCCTCATAAACCATGTTTACAAGAACACACACACACACACATACAAGGGAGAGACAGAGAGATATTAGGGAAAATGAAGAGAAGGAAAAGGAAAGTGAAGGAGCAGTTCAAGAGAAACCTTTCATTATTTTGCACGGCCCCAACCTAAGGATTTAAACCTCCCATTATAATTCAATTTGATTTATAAATCAAATGTAGATTGAATGGTTAACAACAGTAAAATCAAAAAAGTAGTACTGGTTTTCAAATTCAAGTCTAATTTATTTGTTGAAACGTAGCCATAGAGAGGATACATATATTTTTTTTATTTTCATTAAACAACATACAATATAATACAATATTTATAATTAATTATTCATTTTTTCTTTATTCATTAAAATACATTACATTAGCATCATAGGCACACATGGCAGTCATAGTCATTACAATTCACAATATTACACAATGCCTATTATTAAATACTGCTACACATTTGCTGGTGGTAATGCCGTAAATGAGTCCCTGTTGCGACATTCCCTATTTTGCCTTCTCTTATAAAATAGCATTTTTCTCATAGTAAAATCTACATATAGTTCACAACAAAAGTATTGTTTAGGCTAGAACATGTTAAAGATTGGCGGACAGGCAGTCGATTCATTAAAGGTGCAATATGTAATATTTTCTGTCCGCTAGAGGTCGCTAGAGACCTATTCAAAACAAAGGCGTAGCTTGATGACGCCAAGTTTGAGCGCAGAATCTTGGGACTTGTGGTCTTCACCTCACAGCCAGTGGAAAACAATTGGGATAGGACTCGGGAAGAAATCATGTTCATGGATGCGATTATTAACGTTACTGTAGTATGAAGCAGAGCAGGTTGAGTGTTGCTGGAGCAATTGTGCAACACATGCCTCACGAGCAGCGGAACTTATTATGCCACAGTTGCCGGCGCTGCTTCCGCTTTTCCAGTCAAGCGTATGAGGTAACACAGCTCTGTTTATCATATTAGATACATTTGAGTGTGTTGAAAATGATGTTATAAAGTTACTCTGTGCGTTCGCTCGGTGGCTGCTGTGAGACTCTTGCTGCACAATGCAGTAAGCGAGATCGATTTTAGAATATCATACTAAATGCTGGATGGCTTGTGTTGATAAATGGCATGCAATTAATTTTAAAACATTGTATGATGGAGAAAATGCTGTATTACTGTTACTAAAAATAAAGCTGCATCTGATTATGCTATGTTAGCTACTTGACAAAATAGTGTTTTTCTCTGAGGCATGGTAAAGCATGGTACTCGCAAAAAATCAAGAAAATTAGATTTAAACAATAAGACTAAACATGTTGAGCTATATAACAATAATTCGTTTTCTGTCTACAAATATATCAAAACAGTTGTTCCCTTGTCTATTAAAACATGTAAATATTAAAGCGTCTTTGGTGTTTCCATGGTTTCTACAAAATAAAACCGGAAACCGAGGGTAACGCGGGTATGACGCAATTGACAGGCGACTCCTCACATGTCCCGGAGCCTTGGTTAAAATAGTAATTTTCTCACGATCTACAAATAGTTGTAAACATTTGGGATATTGTAAGTACTTAAGTGAACAAAATATATAACACTGGTCTAGTGGTTTTTGGATATTTTACTGCAAAATTCTTACATATTGTACCTTTAAATGATAAGCTATTTCCTCACAAAAGCAGTTTATTCAGCATAGTGAAGCCTCTCCTCCATTGACATCCATTCAAAAAAAGAAAAAAGAACGGCCCTTCCTTCCCTGTGAACCAACATTAGCCGTTATGCTTTTTTCACCTAAAGTAAGGTTGCAGGCTTGCCTTCAATGGACTATATGCACGGTTACTTCCTGGTTGTCCTTAAGCCAGCTCGGGCATTTCCGGTGAACTGTTAGCTGTTCATTCTGTAGTCGCTGTACATCGACATAAAACCATCAATGGTTGACTTTTTAATGTGGTATTCATATTTTAATGCACTTATCACATTTACCTAATTTTCCAATAAACCAGTTTTATTGATTGCAATAAAGACGAAGCTATCGGGACCGTTTAAGAAATGCCGTGTCTGTAATTACACACGCACACGCATTTTTTCCCCCTGCACTTCAAATGTTATTTTTAATGTGATGACCACAAACATTATTTGTTCATCCTTCTGAGATTGTCCCCATTGTAAAACCGAACGTTTCAAAATGTAGGAAATTCAACACTTGATAGAAAACACTTATTTAAAAATAAAAAAGACAATAATTACCACTTTAACCAGCAGGTGGCGGCAAAGTAGCATTTATTTGCGCATATATCAGCCATTTCCTCTAGCCTAATCGTTTTTCACTTCGTTTTTGACTAAATATTAAACATTATAAAATAACTAGGTTTAAAAACATTTTGTCAATGTAAAGTATGAAATACTCAAAAAAATCTTAAGAAAAACAATCACTTTTCTTGTGATTCATGACAGAAAGCGAGCACCGCGCTTTCCCTTTGTAATCACAGCAGCTGTCAGTCAGTGCAGCGCAAAATCAATGATTTCAGCACACTTGTAAAACACACATTTTTTATTTAATTAATCTAACTAAAGTGAACAATAAATATTTAATTTTTGAAGTTGTTTTTCACATAAAAGTGTGAAAACTGATAGTCGAATTGAATTTAGCCGAGGAGGAACAATGAGGTACGTCTTTATTTATTTTTTTTTTTATGCCGTCTTACGTTTGAATAACTAAATTAATGCTATGCCTGACTATTTAAGTGACTATATTCTGATTATAAACTAAGTACACTACTGATGCTCAACACACCAGCATATGACATTTCACCGGAAGTTTTCGAGCTGGCTTATATTAATGCGGAAGTTCTAAAGAACGCTCCGTGCATATAGCCCATTGGCTTTGGTTCGACTTCACAAGCTTTGTATGACATCAAAATACTGCGAGAGTTTCGAATCGCTCTCGCGATTCTTGATGTCATAAGCAAAACGGTCTGCGCTCTTTTTTAATCTGGCGTGAGATTTATTTGGGCAGTGTGAGAGCGTGAGACAGAGCATGTAAAGCACGTGTCTCACGCCAAATGTGTGAGAGTTGGAAACCCACATCATTCGAAACTGTAAAGGATCTACTTTCATTTGTGTAAACTCACAATAACAAAAAAACTGTTGTGCTTTTGTAAAATAAAGAAAACAAACAGGATGCGGGATCTGTCGTCTCAGTCTCCGTGAACTGGAGCGAGTCACAAAAATGAACCGAAACTCAGCGTATAATATATGCTACTTGCCTCAGACATGAGAAATATATCTATAGGAAGCTTGAAATGTCTACTTTTAAATGAACCAATTCAAATAGAAAACAAATACTCTGATTATGTAATCCGCAAGAAAGGTGCATTTCTCTCTAAAGAGAACTACTGCGGAGATGGCGAGTCAGCATCGTCAACTTCATCCTTGCAGCTGACACTGACTCCAAAAACACTAGTTTATTAATAAATAATTAAGATGTCTCCTTGCTATTTTTTCACACATTCATAATTACTTTTGCCGAACAGGCTGTATATTCAGGCAATATATAGGCTATATGAAAGGCTCATTATGGTTTAGTATTTCCCCCAGTATATATTTAAGTAATTACATTTATTTAAATGTGCAATTAGTCTATGAAAGCATGACTATTAGTCGGCTAGAAAAAATCTTTAGTCGGAGGCAGCCCTTGTAAAATCTACCTCAACATCAGTTTTAGTAATCTCCAAACAAGCATAATTCTTTTGATTTACAAACATCTTTTGTGTATTTGTAGGGTGTATGTTCTTTTACAGATAATGAGTGGAAGAAACACCCTCCACCCAGCTCTTTGTTTGTGCACTTTGCAGGACTCTATACAAACTCCACTTCTCCTTCAGTACTCAGTTCAGAAGAGTCAAGCTCATTTTACTCTGAATTAGGAATCAATTTTGACAACTACTCCAGGTTACAGCAGGCTGTTTACTGGGCTGGGCCTGACAGAGTAATCACAAGTATGACCATGACTACTAGTCCAGGCCACACCAAATTCACCATTCAGGACCTGAAAGAGAGCTATCAAATTGGTGAGGAGCTTTATGTTATGGTGCACGCAAAGGATTTTGACAACAAATCCAAGTGTTATGGAGGGGACTTTTTTCAAGCCAAGCTATTCTGGTCTAAAACTAAGGTCAGTTATTGTACACATTAGATTAACTAAAACTGCTTGCTATATTATCTCGCTGGGTCAGAGAGAGTTGTACTGAGAATGTTCCTCTGTCACAGGCCAGTGTTTTTGGGGAGGTTGTGGACCTGCTCAATGGCTCCTACTCTGTACGTTTCCTCCTGCCGTGGATCGGCGAGGCACAGGTGGCTGTGCGTCTAATTCACTCCAGTGAAGCTGTGCAAGTCCTGAAGCATCACAGAGATACTGACTCTGACAGAGTCTTCTTTAATGGATATTATGAGGGACCAGGACCAAATAAGACCAGGCTGAGTGAAACTGTGAAGTGTAATGTAAAGTGGGACAAGAATGGAATAGAGCATATGGGAACAGGAGTCTCCTACTGTGAATACAACGATCCCCGCACCGGAGAAACTTGGCGCTGTCAGAGACCCAAATCGCTGCCATGCAATGCCCTTGTGTACCACTCTATGGGTGGTTATAGAAACCATCTGACTAATATGGAGAAGATGCTTATGTGAGATTAAAGGATTCACAATTTACTATATAATTGATAATTTAATGCATTGAAGGAAGGAGGTATAACAGACAAACATGTTCTCTTTGGCAGGAAGCAAACTAACAAAGGTATCAATGGAGATGAGAGGATCATCAAAATTGTTCATTCTGATGGAAATGAAACCATTGGTATGTTGGTCAATGTTTTAACTCAGATAAAAGGTCTTTCTTGCCTTTTGATGTAGCAGTAGAAGGGATGCAGAGATGCTGGGAAATGCGTTGCACTAAAAAAGGAGGAATTTCCTCACATCGAGGCAATGCAAGTCAAAATAACGTCTCGGTTACAAAGGTAACCCTCGTTCCCTGAAGGAGGGAACGGAGACGTACGTCGGACAGACCGACGAATAGGAATCTCGCTAGAGAGGCCAATCTACTTCGAGTGTAACTACAACGAGCCAATGCACATTGGCATGCAATCATATGCAACAGCTGCTCGCCTCGCAGCGCGGGTATAAATGAGCAGCAGGTGCGTTGCATCTTCAGGTTTTCGCTGAGGAGCCGAACCAGATAGGCGGCAGCATCAGCGGGGTACAGGGACTGTGGCGACGGGACGTACGTCTCCGTTCCCTCCTTCAGGGAACGAGGGTTACCTTTGTAACCGAGACGTTCCCATTCAGTCGGTCACGTTCGACGTACGTCGGACAGACCGACGAATAGGAATCCCTACCAAAGCGCCACAGGAGCTGCCCCCTTCCAGCGCTCTGTAGTAAGCCACCTGAACCCCCTTGCCTAAGAATGGTGGGACAGGGCTAACACAGAGAGTGTCGATCACTGCTGTTCCCCAAAACCCACTCAGTGAGACTATTGGATAACGCTGGGAAAGCGTACCCTTCCGTTGGGAAAGGAACACTGCGGAAGCCACATCCTTCGAAGGAGTTATGTGGAGAAGTACATATGGACTAACCCCGTAGGGCTGTACTACATATGGAAGTACTGGGGTGACTCCAACTCGATGAGAGGTGGGTTCTCCCAGAGGGAAGACACGGGCTTCGTTTAGGAGCAACCGTGGAACCAACCATATGGGATCCCCGTAGGGTCACACATATGGAACCCAGCCTAAATCCGGTTCTCAAGGATGCAACGGAGTATAGGCCTGGCGCCAGACGCTCCGCCACGTCGGCTGCCGAAGGGAGAGCGGAGGACTCAACAGGGTCTGCCTTGTAGGGACTCTCTGGAGAAAGCGCGTGTAGCGCAGCAAGCCGACACTAAGCCGGGGCCTCTCCGTGCCTCTGACCTGAGGTGAGAACACGGGAGGAGACCGGCTCGACACGAAGGCTATAGAATCTAGCGAACGTGTTAGGTGTCGCCCAGCCCGCAGCTCTACAAATGTCTGTCAGCGAGGCGCCACGAGCCAGCGCCCAGGAGGATGCGACACCTCTCGTGGAGTGAGCATGCAACCTGAGCGGGCAGGGCACGCCCTGAGCTTGGTAAGCCAGGGCGATGGCATCCACTATCCAGTGGGCCATCCTCTGCTTGGAGACAGCCTTCCCTTTCTGCTGGCCTCCGTAACAGACAAAGAGCTGGTCTGAGGTCCTGAAGCTTTGAGTTCTGTCTATGTACAGTCGCAAGGCGCGAACTGGACAGAGCAAAGCCAGGGCTGGGTCTGCCTCCTCCGAGGGCAGCGCTTGCAGGCTCACTACCTGGTCCCTGAAGGGAGTGGTAGGAACCTTGGGCACATAGCCAGGCCGGGGTCTCAGTACCACGTGGCCGTCACCCGGCCCGAACTCTAGGCACGATTCGTCGACCGAAAATGACTGCAGGTCCCCTACCCTCTTGATGGAGGCCAATGCAACCAGCAGCAAAGTCTTCATAGACAGAATCTTTAAGTCTGCTGATTGCAAGGGCTCAAAGGGAGCAATCTGAAGTGCTCTTAGCACCAGAGCAAGGTCCCAAGAGGGTATGGAGGGAGGACGAGGAGGATTTAACCGTCTCGCCCCCCTAAGGAACCTGACGACCAGGTCGTGCTGACCAACAGACTTGCCATCTATGTGGTCGTGGTATGCGGAGATAGCAGCAGTATGGACTTTGAGGGTGGAGGGGACAGCCTACGCTCCAACCCTTGCTGCAAGAAGGAAAGCACGACTCCGATCGAGCATCTTCGGGGGTCTTCTCGGCGAGAAGAGCACCACTCGACGAACAGGTTCCACTTCAAGGCGTAAGCACGTCTCGTAGACGGTGCACGTGCCGAAGTGATGGTGTTAAGTACCTCGGGGTAAGTCACCTAGAACCTCCGCGTCCCGTCCAGGGACCAGACATGGAGTTTCCAGAGGTCTGGACGCGGGTGCCACAGAGTGCCCCGTCTCTGAGAAAGAAGGTCCTTCCTCAGAGGAATGGGCCAGGGAGGGGCTGTCGCGAGGAGGTGAGAGTTCTGGGAACCAGGTCCTGGTTGGGCCAATAGGGCGCAACTAGCAGGACCTGCTCCTCGTCCTCCCTGACTTTGCACAGGGTCTGTGCCAGTAGGCTCTCACTGGGGGAAACGCATATTTGCGAAGGCCCCGGGGCCAGCTGTGTGCCAGTGCATCTGTCCCGAGTGTTCCCTCGGACAGGGAGTAAAACAACTGGCAGTGGGAGGTT